>OZ024896.1:35076806-35204306 GCA_964017195.1 Siderastrea radians | reverse complement strand
CTGTGAGATTAAGGCTTGTTTGAGGGTCAAATAAACAAATTCATTGATTAATCCTTTAAGCACTAATAGTGACAAGCATCTAATTTCTCCTTACAATATCACTACTTGATCAAACATACAGGCCACGAGAATAAATGAAATGATCACCAAATACGAAATGTTTTAATGTTTGTGCAAATTCTCTTAACTAGTACCACACGAAATGAATGGAGAACACAAAGGAGAATATGCATATTAAGGGTTAATGAAGGTTGTAGCCTGTTCCAGGCGTTCAGATAGTGGAGCGCGAGCGAAAAATAAAGCTAGCGAAAGAGCGGGGGAAAAAAACGAGGGGAAACTGGTGAAGAGGACGAGGACCCAGGTTAGCTTGGACATTGATAGGCTACAGACTGCAATTATTTGGAGTTGTTATATGCTATTAACTCAATCCAGAGCTGAACGATCTTATTGATTATACCTACTACAAGGGTTTCCACATCTAACGGAGGGTTTTCTACCGTGATTTTTCTAGTCAATGCCGGAGGCCGGATGCAATGTCCGGTTGTATGCTATGTGATGTCCGGTTCTTTGACGTGACATATTTCAAGTTATCATCATCATCATCATCATCATCATCATCATCATCATCATCATCATCATCATCATCATCAAAACAAATTCTCCACACTGCCTTCTAAGAATTAGTGGTGTCTGAGATTGATTGTTCTTTTCATTCAAGCGAAACTAAACTGTCCAATAATTCGTTATCATTTTTAGGCTTTGCGAGGTGGACAGTGACGATGATCATTCAACCTTTGGTTCTGATGACGACCCTGATGAATAGACTAATTTAATATTTGAAAGGGTTGAAACACAAAGTCGCAAAACACCAGATGAGTTCATTACCATTACTGCAACTGAAAATAATTTAGCTGCCACCTCACTGATAAACGTCAACAAATTTAACATGGTTATGTATCATAAAATTTTTTAAGAAGTGTTCAATCAGGACTTTGTGCTTAACATCACAAAGTGTTTCTTGATAAAGGTTTGAACTCAGGAGTCATATCATAAATCGGTGAAGAATGATCGTCCGGGTGAGTGTCGTCCTGAGAAGGACTATTTGTGATGACATTGACTGACGTTTTGACAACCTGAGCTGAACGACGTGAAGACTGATGTTGTCTTCCTCTCAGGTTGTCTAAACGTCAATTAAAATCATCATAAACAGTCCTTCTCAGAACTACATTCAACTGGACGATCATACATTTTCAGGGGGAGCAGGCCCTCGGTCCCACCTAAAAGCTCGCGCCTTTGAAGCTCGCTTCACGCCTATTGTCGTAAAACAAATCACAGGCTCACCATCCTCTGTTTGTGTGGTGGGCTAGGCTGTGCATTTATAATGGCTGTGTCGGTTTATCAAATATTCAAAACTAAAGCCGAAAGTTAGGAGTTTTAAAACTGAGGAATATGAAATAAAAACTCATAAATTGCTGCCATGTGTTTTGATTTGTGTTTCTGTGTTTATTTTGGCGATTTAAGGCTCGCGAAAGCGTCCGACCGTTATTTTGAAAACATCGCTTTCGCGAGCCTTAATTAGCCAAAATAAACACAGAAACACAAACCAAAACACATGGCAGCAATTTATGAGTTTTTATTTCATATTCCTCAGTTTTAAAACTCCTAACTTTCGGCTTTAGTTTTGCATATTTGATAAACCGACACAGCCATTATAAATGCACAGCCCACCACACAAACAGAGGATGGTAAGCCTGTGAACAAATGACTGACGTCCTGTGCTTTTCAGGATTAAGACCCTGTCGACGATTTTTTTTTAACAAAACTTCTGAATCTTTTGGACGCTTGTTAAGTGGTTACCCTTAAAAAAAGGTCTCTGGTGTAACTTGGTTATAGATTCTAACGTTGAAAAAAAAAGTGTAATAGCATTTATATTTCTAACTAAAAGTAAAACTCCCTAAAGAATAAATTTATAAACTCTCACAATTTCATGCTCTACTATAGCAACAGCCAATACGCCATAACAGGCTTTTCTCAACATCCGGGATATTAGTTCTTTTTCAAAAATTTCACAAACTCGACACCAAGCAATTAAAGAAACTGCGACTCAGATCTGCAAAATGCGTGTATAACTTTTCTGACATGCAAAGGCTTCTACTTCAGTGGTCAAAGCTTAAGCTTATATGAAGACAGCTCTAGGATGGGGGAGTTCCAGAAACTTGCGAAACTGAAAGAAAGTTGAGTTACAAAAAAAAGTTCAAGAAACTTTTTATAATGGCAGTTTTGGAACCAGACGATGAAACGTAGAGACTCAATTGTCTCTTTGTTCACTGGACATGGTTCAAAGAAGCTTGTTGCCGAAGATGAAGGACTTTTGACTGACAGCGAAGACGACTCAAGAGTTTCTCCGCCGAATGAGGCAGATATTCGTCCACCTTGTCTTCTCGACAAAGACACCGATTCTTCGAGTAGTTGGTCCATTTTAGCGGACCCAGAACCCGAAGAAAACAATGACATTGAACTTCGAGACCGAACTGACAGTCTGGTCAACAAAAGACTAGGAAGCAGAGAAAAACTTAACCGTTCCCTAAGCGACATTTTTTCGCGAGTTGGAAAGCCAAAGATTCATACAAGTCGAGCTAAATGTGTCTTGAAACAAAAAGAAAGCAAAATATTTGATAACGTATATCAGGTAAGCCTAAAATGATTTTTTGTTTAGCCTTTCCTAGAAGGATTTGTGTCTCGTTTATGGGATATGTTTCGTCTTTCAATCTTTTTAGAAATGTTAACCGCAACTCATTAATTTTTCGTTCACAAACTTTAGCTTTTAAAAATTTGTTTCCTGAAGATTGCAGTTTATTTGTCGAAACTTTTTGCCTTACAAAATTAGAATGAGAATCGAATTTTAAGTCTAAAAGATGGAAAGAACAGCTAAGGTTCTGTTCAAAATGAATCCCTGTTATTCTGTTAATTTGTAAATTAAGTTGATTTAAAATCCGTAAGTTTGAGTGGAACAACAAACAAACAACACCAAACACATTAATTGATTTCTTGCTGGAAGTAGGTTCTCAAGATATTAAAATCAAATATTATATATATTTTCTATAAAAACTAAGGTGCTTTGAGAAAATTAACTCCTATTAATTTTTCTCAAGATAAAAAGTTAAAACGACAAATTTTTTTGCACAACGCAAAGTTTGAACTTCTCTACTCGACCCAGATTCTTAATCTCTCTCCGTCATTGGTGGCCGCGAAGGAACTAGACGTTCGTTGTTCGGTAAGGGCTTCCGCTCGCCATCAAGCTGCCATGTTGTTGTCGTTGATAGCGTTTTGGTGACCTAATGATATTTCTACGGATTGACAACTTGATTTTGGACTTCAGATAGAAAATGGTGGTCTTTGAGGACCATTTCTGGGTGTGTTTAGGCTTCAGAAGCTGTGTTTTTGGGCTTGTCTTCGATGTCGCCGTTTGACATCCGGATGCTAACATACAACATCTAATTTATGATACTCTTTTTGCGGCTTTCAGGGAGAGAAAAATGCTGGATTTGACGTACTTTATCATAACATGAAATATGGCAACAATGCAAGCTGCAAGCTTGTTGAATTCGTTCGAGAAAGGTGAGAGGATTATTTCCTAAGAGTTAGTACGTGAGAACAGCGCTTTGGTTCAGCTTAACGTTTCGTGATAACCTCAAAACTCATCTCGATTTTCTTCGTTCTATCTTAGATCCGCCGTCGAGGAAGTCTACGCGAAATCACTCCTGAAATTAGCGAAATCTGCAACTCCCGTCACACAACTTGGGTAAGGGAATAGAGGTTTTAGTTGTTAATAGTGTGTGAATATAACTGCGGTTTTAAATGATGGCAGGTTCGATAAGAGGTTTTAAATTCTTAGCGATATGGTTCGTAATTTCTAACTTTCGAACCACTAATAAATACACAGCTGTAATTTGTCCGTTCCCCGAAGGTCATTTGAAGCTTAAATCTCCCATTTAGTGCCTAGATTGTATCATTCTTAAAACCAGAAATGAATTTAATTTAAATGTTTTTCAAAATAAACCCAACAAACCACCCCAGGCTTTCCGAATCGTATAATTTCTCTCAATGATTATCTAAATGTGGTTTAAACCTATATTTGTGTACATGTTCAGCATGAAATTGCGGATTTCAAACTTTGCTAGCAGCCCCATTTACTGAAATCGTATTGTTTAACATTTGGTCGGGCTGTATTGGTATTGTGGCTTTGTCTGCGTTAACTTTGGGAATTCTTGTAGTTCCCAAAAGGTTTAATTCTGAAATTGTTTTGCCTTTGCTTTGTTTTAATAATCCAGTTACATAACAGAGCAACCGCTGTGGAAAGCTTGTGTTAAATAAGACACGAAATTTTGCCCCACAATATTTAAATCAGGCGAGGAAATTCCTTCGAGGAGTTAAAGTTGAAAGCTGGAAATATGTCACAAATGCTTGTTTCTCTGCGAAACAAAGGTCAAATTATCAAAACAATGTGATATACATTTCCATAATAACATTTTTGTTTTTCTGCGTACATAAGGAAAACATTTTATCAATGTAATGTTTTTGTAGAAATTTTTGTAGCGTCAGTTATAATTCTGAGTTACTTCTTTTTTTTCCCTCCATGAAGCAATTTTGTGAAATCTGAGTGAATATAGTGGTATTAATAATTTAGAATTTCATTTACTGAAAAATAAGTAGGTGAAAATTAACTACCTTTGTCTCAGACAATGTTTATGAATCATTCTAGTTGAGTACAGAAGAACCGCAGTCCAGTTGAATAATTGTTTTTCTAGCTGTTTTATACCCCCCTTGATCTTCAGATGTGTTGATTAGTAATTGAGGGTAAATTCTTTAATTATGTGGACATGACTTAATTAAGTGGTTGACAAGGCTTTTTCCGGGATATCTGTCAACTGTGGTGCTGAAAGCTGATCAAGAAACTGAATCTTACTGTTGCAGTCCTCTTTGAAAATTAAATGAAAGTTAACTCTTTTATGCATAGTGAGGTTTTCTTTTTAGCAATGTTTTTTTACGATTTTTATGATATATTACAAAATATTGTGGTGGAGTTGAGTGCAATCCTAAGCACATTCCTATGGTTATTTTCATGAGCAGTTACGTAGATTCACTGATGTTTGCAAGATCTTCCATGTTCCCAAGAGAGGAACTAAGTTGCTGTGTCATTGGGCTATGTCAGAGACACTTTCATTACTTTTAGGCACTGACGTGTCAGAGAACTAGGCTGTCTGGGGTCCTGCTGTTTAGAGTAATAACTTGTGCCATTTATCAATGATTTCATGTTCAGTGTAGTGTTCAATATGTTGTGGTAAAAATTAAGACAAGTAGCATTAGATCACAGCGAACAGCAATGATGCCAGTGATGTGTTCTTAGAATAGGTTTTTGTCTGGAGCATATTGTGATTTTACTTGCTTTGACTGTGACCCATACAGTCACAATCGATAAGAACAGTTGATTTCCAGTTTTGATTGCATAATAATCTTGTATGGTGCAATGATTGATTTGCTGACCTGACTGCAGAAGGAATTCTGTGTTGGAACATTCAATTCTGGCCATTGGTGATTGTTATTCAAGAGGTACATAGAAAAGATTGTTTTAAGAAGAGAAAACAGGAAACACAAATTGAATAATTTGTTTTTTAATATAAGGTAAGGTAGGTAAAGTCGCACATGAGCCAGGAGGCTCACACGGCCAGAGCTTATCCCAGTTTCCGGGAGTATTATTACTCCCCTTGGACGGGATGCTAATCGATCGCAGGGTTACCCCTAGCACTATGTCAACCTCCACCAAAATTTGCCTTATAAATTTATTCAGGAGCAGCTGTCACCCAAGGGCTTAATGTCCACATTCTGTAATCTTTAAACCTTTCACTCCTATCTACCAAGTTATGGTGAGATGATTTGCCACTCTAACTTTTTAATCTGTTGAGAAAATCCTATTGTGTTACCATTCAAATGAAACCTCTTTGGCAGAACTTTTGCGTAGGACTATTTATTTCTTGGTATTTAAGAACCAAAATTTGGAATTTTTGGTGAAGTTTTTGCTTTGGCCACTTGAGGAGTGAAAGCGTTAATCTGTGTTATCTGTGTTCTATATAATTTACAGAACGTTTGAGCCACTTTGGGGGGTTTTACGTGTTGCAACTGAGAAGCTTGCAAATGCACATATGCAAGTTGTGCAGAGATTTCAAGATCTTCTAAAGGAACTAAAGGAATATGGGGACAAACAAAAGGAAAGACATAAACAGGTAAGTAAATTCATGGTTTTGATGATTCTCCGTGGTGAAGAACAGCTTTTTAATTGAGTTTTAATAGGCCGTTGATGCCTTCAACAGTTATCCTGAACCTGTCATGATTCAATTTTAAGTACATCAGTATTTTAAGTATAGATTATTGTTGTCTTTCTGGTAAGCTGTTACTAGTTTTAATAATGATTGATTTTCCACCTAGAGTGGTAATTTCATTTGGGATCTCAAGGGGAAGGGGGGGGGGGGACTCATTAGTGACAGGGTACTTTTTAGGATCAGAGCAAACATTTCTGTTTTGTTGTCAATGTTGAAATTCAAGAAAACAGTATAATATACTAATAATAGCAATAAGAACTTCGAAGAACTTCCTACTTGTGAAGCTCAAGTCAGAATACACTACTCAGTGACACTGTCTTCTGTATCAAACACAAAACTTTGAGCAGGAAATTAAGACTTTTTAGCCTGTGAAAAGGTGCAAGAAAAATCAGCGAGAGGAGCAAGCCGTGCAAGTTTTGAGGAAGGGTGCGATGAAGATGCAATATGCCACCTTGTTTCCCTCCTTAGTCAATAGTTTCAATTTTTCTTTCATGCTATTCCTTACTAAGGAGGCTGTCCACAGGGTACAACTTTTTGGAGAGGCTTTAAACTAGAATGGGGGTGGTTTTTGGTACAGGAACACTCATTGCAAAAGGGGTACTTTAGTACAGGTGCCATCCAATGGCACCAGATACAATTTACGATCAACCAATGGACTCTTGCTAAGCACTCCCGTATGTAGGTCATATCGTACACTGGGAGACTGTTCTTTCATTATGGTGGATCCTAGATTATGGAACCCTCTACCATCTAATATCAAGAATGCAAGAACAGTTGATTCTTTTAAAGCTCTTCTTAAAATTCACTTATTTAAGTCAGTGTTTTCTAATTAGTTCATGGTGTTGTTTTTATTTAATATTCTTATTTCTGTCATTTTTTTTAATTCTATGTTATAAATTTTTTGATTGTAATGGTATTTGATCATTGCAACATGGAAAATGCACTATACAAATTCATAAATTAAAATTAATTATTATTAATAACAAAAACATGTTCAAAGTGGGGCACTTGCATCCTCATGCTGAAGGTGACATGTCTGAGGCCTAGTGTTTCCTCTTCACACAGGTGAAAGACGAGTTTAGCAGCACAGCTGAGATAGTGCAGACCATTCAGACAATGACTGCTAACTTAGCCAAGGTACTCATACATATTCATAAGTTTATACATTATTTATAGATTTTAATGAGGTGCTGCTATGTAATGGTTAGCCTGCATGGTCAGACTTGGGGGGGGGGGGGGTGAGTGAAGCCACATGAGAGAGGCTGTGAGAAAAGTAGCAAGCAAAAGCAAGCAAAATATTTCATTGCTTCACGCTAATGAAAGTAGAGTAAAAAGCTGGCTGTAGCCCTCCTGTAATATTCTCTGCAGTCACATGTTAGAGCATGCGGGAAAGGAAAGCCATTTTATTTTTTCCTTTCCATTTTGCAAGAGCACTTAGTAGTCCATAGAGTAAGTTTCTTTGTATTGTCGTAAAATAGTTTGTAACAAGAAAAGCCCCAGGTGCATTAGACCCCGTCGTTGTTCTCCCTCCCCTCGGCGTGTAAAACATATATATTGTGGTCACTCAAGATACGAGCCCTAACCTGTGTAGCAAAAGACACAATGAGCACTTGTTTGGCCGAGCAAAAACTGAAGGTCTAGGGCAAGTGACCACAAAAAAAAATTAATAATAAAAAATACGGGCATTACAATACCCTGTCCTAATGGTGGGGCAATAAATGTATGCAGTGATTATAAATTTGACATCTACTTCTGTTTTTCTTAAAAGTCAAAGGAAACCTACTATGCCCGGTGTCAAGAAGTAGATAAATTCAGGAAGGATGGTGCAAGTGCCAAGGAAATTGAGAAAGTAAGGATTCATAGTTTTTGTTTGTAAATAGATATGAGTCATTTTTAGTAGTGGAAGATAACATTCATAGCTTTCTGCTTGGAATTTAACATGGGCCATGGGGCTTCTCGATATGAGTTAAATTCAGGTTTTTTTTGTATATCTAATAATTATAATCTAAACATCTCCCTGATCTCTTCTAAAAATTATATTTATTTCATTTTTTTGAGGCGTCATAAATTGCCTGGTTTGTAGTGTCAAAAATACAGGTATTAAAGTCAAGATGAAATGGATGAGAAACTGCACAAGTTTACACAAGTGAACAGTTTTGTTTTCTAATGGATAATTTTAAGCAGATGCAGGTGCAGTACATCTTACTAAGCAGCATCTTTGTTTTCATAATTGGTCATGGGCATGTGCTAATTTTACTAATGTTACTGTCTACTGTTTAATTGACTGTTGCAGGCTGAATCTAAAATGAAGAAAGCAGGTACATTGTCATGAATCTTTGAGTTACTTTGATTTTTAATTATTCTATGGCAAAATGTGTGTTTCTTATGATTGTGTTCATTTTGTTTGTTTAGCTGAAGAATATAAGAGTCTTGTCGAAAAGAGAGAAATTATCCGAAATGAATTTCATGACAAAATGGTTGATGCATCTAAGGTATGCTTTATAATGCAATGTGGGTAATCATTACCATAAAGTTCCAAACATAATGACCCCATGAAAGTAGTAACTCTCCGAAAGTCCCGATAAAATTCAAGGATTGTTATTAAATCCAGAAACTAAACACCTCCCTGACAGTTATGAGCCCTCAAAGGTAATGCAACTTTCTGAAAAAAAAAAACCACGCAAATCTAGCACCCAATTGCAACAGTCAAGGAGTGGTTTCTTTGAAAACTTTTTATAACTACCTTTTCAAGAAAGTCGTAGCTACGTTTTCACATTAATTTTGTCACTGTTTAACGCAAGTGAATTGGTCCATATACAGTACACACATTTGCTACCCAAAAGTAGCGAATCCCGAAAAAAATTGTAATCAAAATTTATAAAAAAATTCGAATAATCGGTAAGGTTGTGCACTGATTCGTTTTTCCTTGGATTACTTAGAAATTCCAAAAGATTGATGAAGAACATCTGAAGGTAATAGTCAATTACCTTGAACAGTACATTGAATCTCAGAAGACTGGCCAAGTTCTTGTGGAGCAGGTAATTTTGATTGAAGATTTTTCTGTGTGCAGTTGGTCCCTACCTGAAGAGTAGACTGAGGTGAAATGGTTAATAGTTACCTTGTCTGTCTTTTTTGCCTTGCTTTCCCCATACTACAGGTTTACAAGGAGTTCTTAGAACAAGTGAAAGCACTGACGATTCATCATCTCCTAGATCAGTTTGTACGGAGCAAGGGCACTGGAAAGGCAATTCCAGGTATTATTATAATAATAATAGCAACACACACCAAGGAATTTAACAAAGGAATTTTAAATAGGGTATTATTTTTCGGGAAATGTAACAGTTGTATGAAGACTCTAGTCTAGAATAGGGATGACACCCAGCAACTCTGGTATAGAGTAGGGATTTTTGGAGTCTAGTTGACAATAGGGTTGTATGCAGCTGAACATGATCTGGTAAAGTGTAAAGCTCTCAAAGTCCCAGTAGCACATACCCACCCAAGAATTACCAGGGTTTGCCAACTCCCCTTCCCCCTAACCCCGAGTCTGAAGTACCCAAGAAATACTTGCATATAATTAAATGATATACCGGTAGCAGAAGTGACCCAATGTGGTGTAACGCACCTTATTGGTTATTTTATCACCTCGTGTCCATTTGTGCTCTTGTGGAATAGTTGATGTTGACCATTTTGGTTAGTGCTTGTGCTGCAAAAAATTCAAAATTTCAATGAAATGTCTGGGAAATTAAGTGAAATTTGGTTTAATCCAATTTGAATGATTTTTAAGTTGTTGTAGCAATTATATTGGTAGTTGACACCGGTGAAAAATGCAACAATTTTGTTGTGAGCTGGGTTTTGAAACTATGAAACTGCATGTTATTAAGAGTGGCAGTTAAGTTTTGTTGCAAGAAAAGTGTAACAACAAGAACGTTGGTTTCACTACTTTTTTGTCCACAGATGTTATTACATTTGAAGAGTATACAGGTCAAGTGGAAAGCGCTGTCATAAACAATCACTCACCCAGTTTAAATGCTGCAAAGCACCCATCAGGTATACAATCATATAAACCAATGTTTAGCTATAATAGATTGTTTTATCATACCACCATACAGCCCCACTGATACAGTACTACTTAAAACAAAGTCACAAACTGAAGGGCCTGAAATTATTGACTGAGTTGGATCAGGCCAGATGTGAAGAACCTTGCCTGTGCTTGGTCCATAAAACTTGACCTCAGGGAAAAATATTTTCAAGTTGGCCCTCCCACTCATTCAATAAGTGTATAGAATTTTTCTCACTGAATCTTTCTTTTTTTTAATAGAGAATGGCATTGTGAGAAATGAAAATCATTATCATGGTTTAATCAATGAAGCTTTTATTCTTCGCATTACAACTTCACGCCGATTTAAGTGTGTACCCCAAATTCTGGGGTCGTTAAGTATTCATATATTCAAGCTATTGTTCTTTCTCATTACTCATTCATGCCGAGTATTTGCCGACCATGCGGCACATTTCGCCGAGCGCAAATTCTTTGATGTAGGTGAGAAGTATTTCTTTTGTTTTCGACCGGTACTAGGAATAAAACCCTCAAGACAAATCTATTGTGCCACTTGATCTATTGTCACTCAACGTAAAATTAAAATTCACGGCAGCGAAAGACAGCAAATCACAGACGATGAAATGTTTTTAAGCAAAAGAATGAGTTTACAAATGTTTAAGTTATTTTAAAATTTGCACACAATTAGCGAGTGCCTTCAAGAAGCGAATTCTTCTAGTAGCTACAGTTGTAGCTGAATGGTGTGCAATGAATCATAATATTCACTCAGATCGATTTATCAAAATGTGCTGCTTTTGAATCATAATAATCATCTCTTCGTTCAAGTTTTGATTCAAATGGGCGCTTTATATGTTGGAGTTATCTTGAACCACGTAAACAAGTCATCAAAATCATGAAAGTATAATAATTATGTTTCTGTCACGCTAAAGTGCCCGTAATTAATGCTCTGTGGCCTCAAAACAAAGTAAATGCCATGAAGATATTTTTCGAAGCGATCAGAATGTGTTCACAATAATATTACACAACATGGTTTTATTTGCTCTGCTTTAAAAAGAATATACATTTGAGCGAGACGGCTCAACGTAAATTAGTCTACTTTGCAGGAAAGAAACCACCACTTGACTTGCTTAAAGCGATTAAAAACCTCATTTGAATTTCTGTTTATGACCCAAACAATACTGCCCTTTCAACAGAAGCAAATTTTTCTTTTTTTTCAGCTCAACAATTTTAATTTATCTTTTAAGTGCATGACCTTTGAAGCCCGGCTTTGAAGTCACGCTTCGATTCATCGTGCATCTTATTAGAGAAATGTTTACATGTATAAATTACTTCGCAGTTCGAATTACCGCCGCGCTGAGCGAATAAAAACGTATTTCGGCTTACAGTAATCAAAATATCTCGTTTAAGATCTCTTCTTAAAGCTCTCAGAATGCTGTAATGTTTTAAGTGAAAATAAAAGTCAATAACAGTTTGCGAAAAAAATTAAATCCATAAAACATGTGCAGCGATTCTCTGAAGTTTATTCACACTTCAAGAACAAAAGGATATGTTCGCAACTCTGCCGCTCAAGGATGCTTGATTGTGCTATTGTGTTTGGTCCTTTGAAGTTCAATGAAAAGTGTCAAGGTCTTCCTCCAAAAGATCTCACCTTTTTCTAAACGAATGAGACCGAACTTACCCGACACGCTTTCGCTAGCTACCGAAAAGAATGCCCAAAGGAATAAACTCTCCCTTCATCCAGCGGTGTAGCCCATTTAAAAAGGACACACTTAAATCGGGCTTAAGTTGTAATGATATTCTAGCTTTGTCCTTCTCCCAGGCTTGCTTTGGTGGGTGACCCGAAAACACTGACTCCCAGTCCATGGACCAGTCCAATGGACTGGATCCACGGACCACCTCACGGACCGGTCCATGGACCACCTATACGAACCACCCCTCGACTGACCCCCTCAAAAATTCAATAGAAAAATAAAGAAATAAAAAATATAAATAAATGAAAATAGAAATTCTTTCCCATAGTCGATCCTTAATAGTGGTGCGCGGTGAGATCGCGAACTGCCACGAGTCCACTCTATATTGTACATTGTCAGTATTGCACCAATCTAGCAGGCTTAAGCAAATCCAAACTGTCAGTTCATCTGTAGTACGAAATGCGAACAGGAAGAAAATAAAGACAAATGGAAAAGCTTTGCTGTTTTGTCAGTGTTTCTTGCCTGCGCCATTTTGTTCGGCCCATTCTCCCATGGATCCAAGATCCACATAAGCCCCAGACTTCAGAAAGGAAAATCCCATTGTGAAAATTGTCATTGCATTTTTTTTTTTGGAAAAATTACTGCCGGGTTGTATGGTTGGTCAACAGTTTTGTTTTCCACCATATTCCCTTATTGTCGTCCTTGGCTACAGGCCATTTATGTACCGGTCAAATTGAAGCTTCAACATCCCCCCCAGGCAAACCTCGGGCATTTGACTGTGCATCGTGCCCGGGAAGGGGGGAATTTGAACGTTGCCTTGGAAGGGTGGGAAGTTTGAACCAGATTTATCTCTAGTTCTAGCGTAATGTGCCTGTGAGTTTTTTCAGTTTTCGCAGGGTTTGACGGATTTCCAAGGTAGAATTTCCCCTTTGTTAGTGAATAACGCACTCAAAACAGTCTTTAAATGAAGTTTGAAGGGTCATTATGGCATATCTCTCTCTGACAAGTGTGAACAGTGTTCGATTGAAGACGAAATTTGTCTTTGAGGAGAGGTATTTCAGTAACAATGGGTGGGGCATTTGAACGGCTTTTTTGCCCCGAGGGGAGGGAATTTGAACAAGCCAATCTTCAAAAGTTCAAATGCCAGGGGGGGGTTGCCCGGGGGGGGGTGTTGAAGCTTCAATTTGACTGGTACATCATATTTTAACAACAGACGTCCTGTCTGAGATGAGTAGGGCAAAGCTAAGGTTGGTGGTAGAATTAGGCAATTCTTTTTGCCCCCACCCCCTCTCCCGGCCCCCACCATATCCCAAGGTAAACAGTAATAAAAACCGAATCAACTCGACAAGCGTGTGAAGTTCATGGCCTGGGGCTAATGTGGATCTTGGACCCGTGGGAGAATGGGCCGAACAAAATGGCAGTGGCAAGAAACACCTACAAAACAGCAAAACTTCTCCATTTGTCTTTATTTTCCTCCTGTTTGCATTTTGGACAACAGATGAATGACAGTTTGGATTTGCTTAAGCCTGCTAAATTGGGGCAATACCAACAATGTACAATTATATAGAGTGGACTTGTGGCAGTTCGCGGTCTCACCGCGCAAAACGCGATTGAGGTCGACTATGGGTAAGAATTTATATTTTCATTTTTATTTATTTTTTATTCATTTTTTTTTCTATTGAATTTTTTGAGGGGGTCAGTAGGGGTGGTCCATATAGGTGGTCCATGGACCAGTCCGTGAGGTGGTCCGTGGACCTGGTCCGTTGGACTTGTCCACGGACTGGGGATCAGTGTTTTCGGGTCACCCTGCTTTGGTAAACTTGAAAACTGGTTTAAAAAATCATTCTGGATTACAAACTGCTTTCCAAGATTTTTTTAAATTGATCTGACACGTGTGTTTGTTTTTAGGTAAACTTTCCTGGCTGTATACAAATCAAATCAAATTTAACGTCAAAGTGTGGGGAGTAGTCGCCTAATCTCCTGAGCCAGGGGCTCATGGGTAAACACTTGACTTCCAGGTCGAATTGGAATTTGCCATAGTCTTCAGGAACTCATATGTTCTAACCTTTACCCATTCGATTTCAAACTGATTTCTTGTAAAAGCCTTCTAAGATCAGAACTTTTTAAAATTGATTTCAGGGTTTCCAATATCCCTGAAGAGAGTAGAAAAGAAGAAAAAGAAGAAGAAGAAAAAGAAAGAGAAGACTCAAAATGGATCAGTGTAAGTTGGTTATGCAAGGAAAACATTAATTCTTGTTGTTGTTGTTTTTAACTTCCTCTTGTTGGAAAGTGAATTTTTATTCAAGAAACAGCTGAATGCGCATAATATTTATGTGTTGGACAATTTTTATTCTTATTTTTTATTGCCTGATATTTAGATTTTTTTCCTTTTTCATTTCTTTATAGGTTTCTTAGTTTTTATGTTGCAGGACCCATTGAAAACAGTGCTCTTGCACTGAAGGGTCATCCTGTCAAATTATTTCTTTATACCCGTAATTAGTAATTCATAGTGAGGCACAAGCCAAATTGTCATTTGTGTTTTTTCACAGTGACTCGCCGTCAAGTGAAGGAGGAGATGCTGTAAGTTCCGATGTTGGCATTATTTGTAGAAATTGCTCTTGTTTTACAATAACATTTATTTAATAGTAATAATAATAATAATAATAATAATAATAATAATAATAATAATGATAACAATCTTTAAACGGGAGGTCACTTCACTTAAGTCATATTCTGTGAGGCCCTGTGAAAAGAAAATAATAACTTACAAATTAAAATAACGGTAATACCATGTGGCACTAAATTTGTGCGGGTTCTAATTTGTGGGTTCTTTGCGGGTTCTAATTCATGATGCACAAAAATAAGTTCCCACAAAATAAGATTACCGCAATTTTTTTCTGCAAAAAAATTACTCCACTGTAGAAATTACATTCTTACATTCCCATGTTGTTTTATCTGCATTTCGATTGCATGTACTCAAATGAAAAACAAAAATTTTATCGCTTCCATTTGGACGCGACCCCCAGAAAATTGTAAAAATTAATTCCCAGCAAGAAAAACCAGTCTTTTTTGCAATTGCAAAATTAAACTCCCACAAAAATTTAGTGCCACATGGTAATAGATAACAAGTTAAAACATTAAAAGCTATGAAATACACAAAAATGCTAATGAATGCTACATCGTAACCCTTTTCTTTCTTTTGGCAGTCATCTTCATTTGAAGTGGATGAAGAAGGTTACAGAATAAGACCACCCGATTCAGAAAGTATCCTTGCTTACCTGATCTAATGTAATCAACAGTAGCCTGGAACATTTTCTTATTTAAATATGAAAACAAACTAGCATGGAAAAGACCACTGTCCTCTTTTCCTCTGATCCCGCATCTTTTTTTTCTTGCATTCCTTTGGGTAACACAAGAAAGAGGTCCACACTTTTCACAATTTCACAAGATTTATTCCTTAGAATCACACCCGCACGTACTCATGACTCCTTGCAACAATGAAGACTCGCAAAAAAGTAAAAAATCTATTATTGTCTGGCATGCCTTAAAAAAAGGCAATTCTCATTGGCTAAAGAGCTTTATCAGAATAAATAATTAAACCGCACCCACACACGCCCTCTCTCAACTCTCTTATTACAATAATCAATTAACGATCGCGCTCTTAGGTAAATAAGACCCTTGTCCTGTTTCCGTCACATTCCTTTTGTCATTTTTGTGCTGTCCCCACTACCTGAGAACTTTCAGCTTATTCGGAAACTTAATAAGAAACCTTGCAGACTTAGTAAAGCTTCTCACAGTGTCTGTCTTAGATTTTGTGTCATCATGTTATTTCTTAACAATACCAAGGCACCAAGTCCGGAGGCAACAGTTCGTCATCCGATTCTGATTCTGATGATGGTAAGTCATTTGATAGCTGGAAATTTTGATGTAAGGCAAGGCATTTTGTGTAGCGTATGGGAAATTTTTATTAAATGTTTGCATTTTCATAAATTATTGTTGTAAAATGAAGAAACTGGATAACACAAAACTGACCCTTACTTTTAGAGTGCATAAACAGTGCTGATCAAGCAACAGTAAAAAACTCAAATCTCATCAATTCCATTTGGTCCTGGTGTTCTCAGTCGATTTTGGCATAAGTTATTGAATTGTTTTCCACCAATACTTCCTTCTTTTCAGATGAGCCTCGGAAGTTACAGGTTGTTATAAATCCAGTGGAAGCAGATAAAGTTCCACAGACTGCTTCAGTAGATGAGATAAAGAAAATAACTGGAAATCTTAGTCTGTCTTCACCATCATCAATGGTAAGATTTTACCATTTAAATGTAGCCCGAAGCTTTGAAAGTATTTGTTTGATGTCTTTAGCTGATATGACATGTATCAAGCATAACTGGAATATTGTTGTTTGCATTGTGATCTTTTATTTGGTGCATATTGGGTTTGATGATTTTTTAATTTCTTTTCCTTTAGAGAAAAAATCTTAGTGCTTCTTCAGGTAAGACGTTTGTTTCCTTGTAGTTCTGAGTATATTGAAGGGCCTTTTCTAGCACTAACTGAAGGGGTTCACTGGCACTGGTTCTGTCCTTGGGCTGTGAGCAGACATTCATTTTCCTTTGAATACATTGTTTTCAAGAACAAATACATTTAGAGAGCCTAAAAAAAAAATTCAGACTTGAACAGGATTTGAATCCACAATCCTGCGATACTGGTTCAACACTTTTACCAGCTAAGCTACAAGTGTGATTGTCTATTTTTCATAGATTTACTTTCATATGTTAAAAGACCGTTGAGTTGCACAATATTTTAATAATTGACTACTAATTGTTAGTAGTTACAGAATGATTTAATTACCCTGTATCTTGCTAGAAAAATTTTGAGAAAGACTTGAGCTTGCGCTTTATATGTAAGTGACTTTTTAGTGCAAACAAGAACACAGGTACAGTTGAGGGGTGTGTTTCTTGTTTTGTTTTGTTTTGTTTTTTTTTTCTTTCGGAAAGGGGACATAGGGGTGGCTCATCTTGTAGTTACATCAGCTAAAATCTGATAACATTATGACAAGAAAGTTCTTTTTGTAATACCTACTGGAAAAAGGTGTCCTGCAGCTCATCAGTAATTGTCAAGAGTTTTTCATTTATTTTGTTGGCAAAATCTCTCAGTATCACAGTGGGTTATTTATCTGAGTATCTAAATAATGAGCCAGTCTGAGAGCATTTGCTAAACGTAAAATTATTCCCTTTTAAAAATATGATTATCTATTGCACTTTATAGAGAAAAAGGTTGGGACATTTATATGCAAGGCACAGTTCTTCTAGTATAACAGATATTTTCACATTTTAGGTGACGGGTTGAGGAACAGATCAAAATCTTCAGGCGGTTCAACGATAAAACTGTAAGAATTATATTGTGACCATTAATATTTGTCTCTTTAGCTATTTGACTGTCAATTCTAACCTTGAGATCTTTTTTCTGTCAGCAATTAATTCATTAAATCTGCCCAAAGGATACAGACTTGACTACACTTTTTTTGGTTTTATCCTTGTTTTCTAAGGTCACGTTCAAGTGATGATTTGCTAGACATAGATTTTAGTCAAACCAGCTTTGCTTCAAGTGAGTCTGTAACTTCTGGATCACAGCGAAACTCACTTCAGCTGTCTCAGAATGGCATGGCAAGTACAGCCGATACAGAAGTCAAGTCACAGAGTACTGTAGATCTGAGGTCCTCAGCTGCAGCATTGCCTTCCTCTTCTAGTTTAGGTAACTTGACCTAGTTATTTACAGTGCCTTTTGATACTTGCCAACCATCCCGATTTAATCGGAATTGTCCTGATTTATGAGTTTCAAAGCCTAAAAAATGGGACATTCCGATTTTCAAGAGGAAAAAAAAGAGCCATTTTCTTTTGCAAAAATTTGGAACTGGGTTGTTAAAGATTGGTCTTGACTCTTCTAAACCCTATTGTTTTGTGCAATACATGAAGTGCTTGAGACCATTAAACAACAACTGAGAATTCCAATGCTAATACAGTACAGTACAGGCAATATTTTAAAAAAATTAATGCAAAAACCCTGGAGCATCCTTGACCCTGCTCAGTGCTGGGGGTAGGGCACTACCCCAGGACTGGGGTGAAGCGGGTGGGCGGTCCCTATTTCTGATTTTATAAGGCTGGCAGGTATGCTTTCTACCAAACTGTTTTACTGAGAATGCATATGTTAGATTGGTATTTTGTGCAATCCCAGCTAGACTCCACTGTATACTGATACAATGCACAGCATACTTTAAAATTGTACAATCTACCAGATGCATTTGCTGACAACATCATCCATGATCCATCAACCAAATTAAAGAATTGTGTGGTTCCAGAAAATATACATGCCCCCACCACAGAGGGTCATTGGAAATTCCAAGGAGGAGGGGGGGGGGGTCTTAGAGGCCAAAAATTTGAAAGGAAAGTATGAGCCTAAACTGGTATTTCCAGAGGGATGGCAGGTTCAAACCCAAAAAAGTATGGATATTTTCTGGAACGACACATTCAACATGCACGTAAATTACCACAACACAAAACTTTTTTGTTTGATTGCAGTACTGGAACATTCTTTGGTATAAAGAAGCTTTGCACACTGCTTAATAATGGTTTAAAATCCAGCAGAGAACTGTCTTTTCTTTTGAGTATTTCTTTTGTTTGTCTTTCTTTCTTTGTTAGTTACCACCAATACTATTTAAATCCACACTATTTGCATTCCTGCTCATGTTAGACTGAATACCATAATATACTGCTTTAAACCTTAAGCCGTGATACCAACATGCGCATTCTCCTTGCTGTTTTCATGGTACAAGTCGGGATAATTTGCTTAATCATCAAGACATTTTATATTTGGTGATCATTTTCTTTATTCTCCTGACCCTCATGTTTAACCAAGTAGTGATATTGTGGAGAGAAATTGAATGTATGTCACCACTGGGGTTGAAAGGGTGAAAGACCTTTAGTTTTGCATTTGTTGCATCTGAGCCTAGGACACAATGCAGATACTTGGGTTATTCTTTATCCTTTCTGTACTGGAACACTGCCATCTTATTACACGTAAACTAAGAAAACCATGAACACTAAAAATGTTCCTGGAATGTTGTGTTTTGACCAATCATGTACAAGACCTTGTAACCGCAGAAAACAAATGTGTTTCTCAGTCACAGAATTGAGTCGGCTTCAATTTGTTTTGAAAGACCTCAAGATTTAACCATTATCTTATCTCACAGGAATTGCTCTCAGATAGAAAGAAAAAGCAATTCCTTTAAGTTGAGATGAGGATTAAATCTTGAGGTCTTTAGAAACAAATTGAGAACCAAATCCGTTCTGTGACTGATTGACTCGTCAGTTCATTTTCTGCGGTAACAAGGTCTTGCACATTATTGGTCAAAACACAATGAACATTCCAGAAATAGTTTCAGTGTTCATGTTTTTCTTAGTTTGAGTGGAAAACAGGAACTGTTACTGTGTCCATGTTGTAATGTTATCACCTCTTTCTGATTGTCGTGCCATTATCACACTCGCTGTAGATTCCAGTGAGAGTAGAGACCCAGAGTATTGTGACATCCCACCCTTGCTACCTGCTAAGAAAGGGAGCACAGTTCAAGACGAATCCTCAGACACTCCTCCTCCTTTGCCAGCCAAGAGAGGATCTATTACCACTTCGCATGTTGGCGATTTCACTCTAAGTGGAGGTAAAATTTTGCCACTGAGACATTCAAGCAATGTAGATGTACTTTTGTTCTTCACAATTAAACAGAGTGGTAAAATAATTTTCCCAATTTTAGCAGTTTTAAGCAACCTCGTCCCCAGGGCCTTCTCCTCGTTCAAAATGGTGGTCGGAGAAACCCCTGGCCAAGGCTGCTGAAATACTCCAAGAATCATGGGGTATTTTGTCACGTGACACATGATGAAATGGCTTTTTCGGAGGTTGTTTCCAGCGTCTGCTGGCAGCCCTGTTTGTTTTCTGCAATTGGAAACCATTGTTCAAACGAAACGAAGTCAATTCATCGCGTTTTCGCGACAAAATTCTAACGAATTTTTGGAGCCACTTTAAGCTCAGTGTCATTTAATGATGTATTAATAGTAGGACATTAATGACATATTCGTAGTTGGCCAGGTATGCCCAAATATCGTATTAATAATTCATATAAATTCAGATATTCTCAGACTGTGTGAATGTATTGTCTTGAAAAATCCATTAATAAATAAATAAGTAAGTAAATAAATGATTAAAATGAATAAATAACTTTATTATAGTTTCGATCTTCTAGCTGTGCACGAGTGCCCTGCTAATCGGTGAGACTGAAATCCAAATTGAATTGGAATTTGGAAATGTTTGTTTTTGAGCAGAGGGGAAAACCAGAGTACCCGGAAAAAACCTCTCGGAGCAAGGACGAGAACCAACAACAAACTCAACCCACATGTGACGCCAAGTCCCGGAATCGAACCCGGGCCACATTGGTGGGAGGCGAGTGCTCTCACCACTGCGCCATCCCTGTTCCCCCAATATTTGCTACACATGTTTGAAAAAATGCCGTCGGGTAAAAAGTGTAAATGATGGACAATCCAGCACACTGGAATTCTGGGAAGGTGGCACTGGCAAGCTTGTTACTCAGCTTTGTTTATTGATATTTAACTCATTTTCATTCCCAAAATCTTAAAGAGGAAATTAAGACATGCTGTGTTATAATAGTACGCACGGTGTCTCACAATAGAGGCAAATTTTCATGCTTCCCAGAACACCTTTGGATTGCATTGTTCATGGTGTATGTTTTTCAGCGACAACATATTTTCAATAAGGTGTATTTAAGCAATGCTATTTGTGTGTGAGGTTTTGTTTACAACATGTTTCGCAAACTGGTACATGTAACGGACATAGATGTATTTGAAACTTGCCTTTAAGGCTCAATAATATTTCTTTTGCATTTTGCATTTTTTTGTTGTTGTTGTATTGTTTCTAATAAGTCTTGTGTTTCCATTAACAGTGCCAGAGGCAACATCAAGTGAAATCACATTGCCTGCAACGTCTTCAGCAGCCAGCAATGGTAGCAGTTCCTTACTGCTCCTCAAACCTCCCCCTGGATCAGAGATCCCCCGTTCTGCATCTGTTAGTAGTGCTTTACCGAGACCAAGACCGCAGGTAGAGAGATGTGCAGCCAAATTTTGGGAAATTATAAATCTATCATTCCCAATAAAGTTTAAGTTGTAATTTGAAAACTAAGATAATCTAAAATTTTTTTTATTACTGAAAATAAACAGTAAAATGTGAATGACCTGTTTACCATAATCCTGGCCTGACTGATCAATCAGTGAAATCGGTAATTAATGATAATCATTAACAGTTGATCATTAATGTCAATCAATCAGTTGATTTAAAAACTAATGAAGGAAACTTTTGGACTGTTAATTTTTATCTATTTCTATTGATTTTTAAGACACTTTCATTCACAAACTCTTCTTTTGTCAGGCCACAGACATCTCCCTGGCCTGCTAACTTTTTTCAGCAGTGAATGATAATCAATGTCTTTTGACTTTTGGTGATGAGTTAGTTCCTAGTAGTCAATATCAATTGACTTTTTTTGATGAACATTGATTGATTTCGTTGATTGGTTGTGCCAGGTATGAGATATTATTCAGTCAACTTCAACTATTTCAGTACCTGAGAAAACAGCAGACATTTCACGAGGTTGCCTTTTTAGCCCTCACAAAACAACGTCTGAGGTAGTGAGCGCAGAAATTCCATACTGATGACGTGCACTACCCAGATCTTGGTAGTGCTTCTGATTGGTTCAAAGAAAATTCCCGAAGCACTACCAAGATCTGAGTAGTGCACGTCATCAGTATGGAATTTCTGCGCTCGTTACTCAGACGTCATTTTGCCAGGGCTCAAGTGCTGACCTCACGAAACGTCAGCTGTTTTCCCAGGCTATTATTTCAATGGTTTTGGTCCTACTTCTGGTGATTCGTGCCTTGTGAACAGGCAAGAAATAAGCGTAAAATTTAGGTTTTTCCAATAACTTGTTGATCTATTTCTTTTTCAGCCGCGTTCTTCGGGGTCATTGCTCATTGCACCTGGGCAGAGCACCAAACCAACATCATCGTCATCATCGACATCATACTCTGCCGAATTGTTTAGCTGTCTAGCTGACTTTACACCAATGACTTCCACTATGACAGATACAGTGACTGACTCACAGTCAACTGAAAGCAGTAGTGTCACTAATACAGCAGATAAATCAGCTGTTGTGAGTTATTTAGGCTCAACAACTAGTGTTGGGGGACAGACGCTTAGTAGAGCAACTACAACTTCATCAATTGGAGGGTCACAAGAGAATGTACCCGCCCTGGTGAGGTCAAAAACTGTTGGAGGACTTCCCACCATGTCGAGCGTGGTGTTTGCTAAAGGGGCAGCTGGTACTGTCCTGGGCAGAAAGGATGACAGTCTTCCAATTGCCGTGGCCTTTATTGAGTCTGTTAATGCATTTTTCCGGGGTAGCGATCAGAGCAAGTAAGAAAAACATTAATTTTACTACTGACTTCATTTTCATTTTTTTGTATTGTTTTGTTAATTTCCTTTAACTTGAAGGCCATATGCAGTTGATTTGAAATGAGTTTTTTCTTTTTTCAATTTTCATTTCAAACTTAATAGTGGACTGGTTTGTTGGTCATGCGATAACATGTTTATTGATTTGGAAAATATTCAAGGCTTTCTCTACATAGACCTTGCTGCACTTGGTATATATGCCATGACCTCAAGCCAAATTTTTCCTTCTGGCCCTCCTACTCAGTCAATAAGAACATAATTATTATCTTTGAGTCTGTGGATGAAATATGCAGCCATTTAAGAAAATATCAATATGCAATTCTTTTTTCAATTTTTCTCTAAATTTCAGGATGCATACAGTAAAGTAATTGGCTTTTGTTTTTTTCAGGTGTATGGTAAAAGTAACTGGTGATATAACAGTGTCCTTTCCTGCCAGTGTTCTTCCACTTATTTACGATACAGAGAATGCTCCCATGCTTAGCTTCCTTGTACGTGGAACATCCTGTCTTGAGCAAATATTGCCAAACAAGGCACTTATTAGCAGGTGTGTAGATTTTGTGAATGTTCTTGACCATATTGTTAGCTTCAGAAAACACTGCTGTCTTGATCTCCTTTGAAAACTACATCATACACAGTACCAGCATCTTAAACGTTGTTTTGTTTGATGTCAATTTCAACTTAACTCCCTGCTTTGCATCACATTGTATCACAGTCATTGCATTGCTTTTCATTACACCTCATCTCATTTCTCTCTCAGTTCTCTCTTCCTGAGCTGTCATTAAGCTCTGGAGATGCCAGCTCCACATGGAAAGTAGCCGGTCATAAACAAAAGAGTGTCTCCCATTGTTGTCTTTCAGTCATTTTCAAACTCTAAGTAGCCAGCTATCTTCAGTATTTGGAGAATATGCGAGTCAGTTTCAACTTTGTTTACAACATAAATTTTGATCATGCCACCATTGTTGACAAAGCAAGTGATTACCACAAGAAACTCTTCTTTGAAGCCTGGCATAATTTCTCAGAGAGACTGCAATGTGGGCAATGAACAAATTAGCATTCCGAAAATTTATAAATCACTCAGACACGTAGTTTGTTATCTTGCGCAGTGGTTGTTCGTTACATTTTGTCCGCATCCATGCACAAACTGTGAACTGTTACATAACCGTTAACACTTTTCCAAACCAATGAAGAGCGAAGCTTTTTGGACAAAACGTCTTTTAAGTTTTTTATAAATGTGGTGTTAAACGTTTCACCCAAGTCAGCATCAGACACAATTTTTACATTTTACCATGTCCATCCCTAACTGCAACTTCAGAATTAGTTTTATTTTTTAGCTATCTCCAGTGTAGTTACCGACCATATAAATAGCTGGCTGCCGGCTACTGGCTAGTAATGACAGCCCCACACTTTATCTCACAGGTGATTCTTTGTATCTTTTATTTAGTAAAGGACAGTTGAGTGGTGGTGATGGTGTAAGTTACGATTTCAATATGGCTTCATTGGCTGATCATCTTAAGAAACAATCTGAGCAAGGATCCAGTACTTATTACAATATTGATATCATCAAGTACGAGGTAAGGATGGCTGTTCATTTGGCCATAATTTGCAATTGGATGAACAAAATTAATTTCATTTTTACTGATGATGTTTTGCTTGTCATGCAAAACAAAAACCAGTTATTGTTACGATTGTGGCTGAGAAACACAAAACCTTAAAATGGAACTGTTTGTATGAAAGCTACTGTGGATGACTTTCTAAAGAGTGCCATCAGCATTCAAATGAAGGCTTCTAAGCATTACCTTCTTGGGTTGCTGTTTATTATGCTGTATAAGGTGATTCTAACTTTTGAGTCTGTGGATGAAATCCTTAAGTGTGATTATTCAAATGAAAGCTACTGAGCAGTACTTTGCTGTGTTGCTGTTAATTATGCTGTACAAGGCGTTTCTAACTTTTGCATTCTGTGGATGATCCTTAAGTGTAATCATTCAAATAAAAACTACTGGGAAATACAATAATATTGTGGTTATAATTTTGTTAATTACGTGACATAAGGTTGTCCTAGCCTTTGAGTCTGTAGAATGATGAAATCCAAAATTTCAGCCATTCAAATGGAGCTGGGAAGTAACTTTCCTGTGTTACAATTTATAAATTAGCTGTGCAAGGTGCTTTTGATTCTTTGGATAAAACCCTAAAGTATGTAAAAAATGAAAGCTGTACTTGCAAAGTAAAATTGTTTGTCTGGTTTTCAGTCACATGCTTTCTGTGAGGGGTATAAGTGTTACATCTCTAGACTCAACTAGTTGAGTCCAACATACAATACACACATCTCACACTCTCTCTCTGTCTCAAACCAGATTGGTGAAGTGCTCAAACTCTTCCTTCTCTGGTCCCCTTGCTCAGTGTAATTTTTAGGGACTGAAAATTCATTTTGTTCCTTTTAGAGCACATGAACACTGGTACAGGGTAGGGGTGAAGTAAGAATTATAGATGAACACATTTCTAATTTTTACCTTAAGGAGGCTCAAAAGGGTTTTTAGCAGCGCGCGATTGCGTAACCTACATACGACGTAGCTGGAATGCACGCATCAGCTGAATGAATCCAAATTTATAAGTCATGCGCACAGAATACCGGAAGTTAAAATGCCACATAAAATCGCACAAACCAGAAATAAAACGTGCACGAAACATTGGTTTTTATCTTGAAATTTTGCTTGGTTACCCATCCTGATTTTTTGCATGCATCTAATGTTAAATGTGCCAATTCAAATAGAAGCGTTTGGGGGAAAGTTATTCAGTGGAATTTGTGGTAATTAAAAAATGACTTTTTTAAATATAACTTAAGTTCTACTGAATAACTTTTTGCCATACCATCAGAGAAGTTGAAGAACTTAGGGAGCTAGGTCACCGACTTAGTTTTTCAGATAATTGGCGAAAACTGAAATTAGGAGGTTCTTTTTGTGGACCTTTAGTGTTGCCATGGTAGCAGCTATGATGTCACAACCAGCCTTAAAGTGTTGCCCGACAAAAGAGTTGTCAAGATATTCATAGTTTACCCATATGGTCAGAAATATTTCTTTGTAATCTTTCCTCTTTTCAAAACGATTATATTATAACAAGTAAATTAAAAACCCTTTCTAGCCACCTCAATTAAAACCATCTCAACAGTTTTGACAAGAGGCCCGTTTGGGGGGGGGGGGTACGTATGTCCTTAGTCTGAATTTCAAAACCCTTCCTTTCACGTATTGAGGAGGAAGCCATGTCCCTGTTGGTATTTTACTACTGTATTTGCGCTTGTCTTCATCACTGTCACAGTTTCAATCCATCTTTGTGTCGTTTTTTGCCATTTTATTTGTCTTATGTTGCTGTTTCAAGGCCATGTCGCTTGTCAGAATTTACCCTAACAGGGCCACTGACAAGGGTTGCAGATTGATTATCTTGAGGCTTGAAAAATACTTGTTCTTATTTCTTCACTTTCTAGGTTAAGACAAATGGTTTCTCTACAACTCCACTACAGCTTTGTAGTTACTGGAAATGTGAAGAGGAATCAACAGATCTGCGAGTGGATTATCGTTACAATCCTGCTTGTATGTCGGCACCCTGTTCAATTAGCAATTTATCTGTTCTGGTACCCATGAATGGTGGGGTGACAATTATGCAGTCTAAGCCATCTGCTACTTGGTAAGTTTACTTGCTTGTCAGTGAGGACCACCTTTGTTTTCTGTGGTTCCACAGTTGCTTCTTGGAAATTCAGCTGTCTTTGCATTGTGTATCGTCCAGGTTTCCCAAAAGATTCTCTTCCGTCGTCCATATCATTAAACATTGTTAACACATTTAGAAAAATAATATTGTTTTGGAACATTTGTGATAACACTTCATCCCCTGTAATACAATTATCTTTTAGGTCTGCTGAACACCAAAGAGCTTTGTGGAAACTCCAAGAAGTCTCAAATACCTTGGAAACTCAAGGTGAACAAACTGATGCAATTTAAAGTAAAGGAGGTTCAAAGTAATAAATTGATTTGGATTAACATGCTGGTGTTGAAGTGGAAGAATGGTTACAGCTCCTTGATAGCATGTTGATGCCCCATTTTTCCATGGACATGATTCCTTCTCGTATATTTAACCACTAACAGCTGTTTTGACTCATGGAAGAGATTGGGTGCCCAGGGTGGGGGGGGGGGGGGGGATGTGAAGTTTCATAAAGGAAGGCTCTGCCCTGAGGCCCAAACCCTTACCCTTAACCTATGGTACTTCCTCTTTATTGAAATGGTTCCTCTTCCATGTACCTAAAACAAAGATTGCTCCTTTTTTATTTAACCCTTTCACTCCCAAGGGTGCCTTGAATCAAAAATTAAGACGATTCCCAAATTTCATTTTGTAAAATACTTAAATATAAATAGTACCATGTGAAAGTACTGCTGACAAGGTTTCATTTGAATAGTCACACCATAGGATTTTATGCACGGACTCAGAAGGTGGAATCACCTTAATATTTCCATACTCCCTCAAAGGCTCCAAGCTTTCCTTACTTTTTGCATTGTATTCCACTGAAAGTTTGCAACCCTTCCTAGCATTTAGAGTGAGCTGCTATCCCTGGCAGTTTAACGTGTATTTCAACGGCCCTTTCAGCTTCTAAAATGACATTTTGTTAGTACTCTTTGCACCCTTTTGGGCACAAATTCCCTGTGTAGCCCAGTATGTGGAATACCCCCCTCCCCCCCCCCCCCTAGGGATTAGAGGGAATTTACACTGATCAGAATAAATTATGCATTAAGGTGCCTTACTGCCTGTTCTCCCTTTTACTGAGTGCCCAAAAATTTTGAGCAATAAGCTGAATGTAACAAACAAAATAATGTTCTGTTTCATAGCTAAATGACCTCGTCACTGTTGATTTTTTAGGCACTTTGAGGGCAAGATTTGATCTCTCACAAGGGCCGAGCACCCCGTCACGCATCGCTGTTCAATTCACATGTAATGGAGCCACCATTTCTAAACTAAATTTTGAACTTAAAAGTCAAGAATACAAACTTTCTCTTGTTAAAAAGAGATTTACTACTGGTAAGTGGTTTGTTTTGTGATGGCATATGGCTAATGCATATTTTCCAGATTATATTATTACCACAGTTATGACATACTTAACTATTACATTTAATTTAACTTCAGCCTCACTATAGCTGAATCAACACATGTTGCAAAAATGCAGCTTCTCTTTTGTATCCCTCTTCAAGTGCCATGTTCACTCAACTTGAATTGCCAAACAAACAGGCTAAGCATCTCGTTCATTATCAAGGATGTAGAACTATAAACTATCAGACATGTCACACCCATGCCAAGTTGCTGAGACCATTGTTTACATATCTGAGCCCAAGGCTTTACTTTGCTGTTAAATCTGTACCCAAGACTCACTAGTAGGAAGCGAAGAAAGTATGACAAAGTACTTCAAAAACTTCACTGCATGCTTGTCAACTAGCTTGAGGACCACTCCTATTCAAGTAAAAATTATTCTCCTGACCGACAGCATTTCAGACTGAGCATGTGCAGTATTTACCTGACTTTGAGATCCAGTTTCTTAAAATCTGAGATTTTGAAACTGTACCTGTTTTTGCCAGACTCCACATTGAAATGAGACATTTTAAAAAAATTTCGTGAGTTAGATAATTTTTGATAGTCCATTCTACATGCCTATTACCATTACTTACACATCATGTTGGGACAGCAGAGGTTTGTCATGTATATCCCACCTAAACAGGTATTTGCCTTGTTGGAGTGTGGTTTAGATTTTTTTCTTGGGGACAGAATCTGAGCCTCTTTCTTCATCCCTGTGTTAGAAGGCAAAATTGTTTATTCATAAGCTCACAACTTTATTTCTTTCTTTTTTGCAGGTAAATACATTGCAGAGAGCTAGTGCAAGCTAGTGCAAAAAAACAAAAATAAAACTAATATTTTAATGATCTAAAAAAGAAAACAGATTTAATTCACGTACTAGATGAAAAAGTAAGCGTCAATGGAAATGTCAATGAACAACAGAAAATGAAGAAAGAAATGATATAAAAAGCAATTATATAGGATATGGAAGTAGGTGATGATTGAAATTTCTCAGTGAAAGTTTCTACCCCAGCTTCCACATGTATAATAACATACATTTTAAAATATCTTTTGTACTTAATTTTTGAAGTGCAAGAAAGTAATTTGTTTATCTGAGAATGGAGGGATTTACTGCGATGAGCCTGAGGATTATGCTGTTGCCATGGTTACCTGATACAGTGTTTTAAATTTGGAATTGTGCTCAACACATTCGCATAACATGCAGTTTTTCCATTGTGCAGTGCCACAGGAAAGCTATAATATACAGGTGACCACCACTTTGCGGATTAACACTTCGAAATTACTGACGCCCCAGTCAACAGGATCACTGTTGCAATAGCAAGAAACGTAATTACTTTCAGTCATTTTGTCATCATTTTTAGTCCATCCTGCAGTGCCACTTCTGATTTCAAGAAAGTCTGTGTACTCAGTCAACTAACACCATACAGAATACCATTTCACTATTATACACACACAATCAACACTGGGTTGCAGTGGCAATTTCCAAGTAGTGTAATTACCTAGTTTCAGTACTTGCATAAGTGCAAGACATTTTATTATTCATATGACACATTCTTTACATAAATTATTGCTATAAATGATCTGATAAATGGCCAGGGTGTTTATTAGTGTTTTTTTTTTTTGGGAGGGGGGAGGGGGGTATTAGATATGGGCATTACTTAGAGGCTTCCTCAAACTTAATGAGTACTGTGTCTAAAAAAAAAAGTTTACATGCTTTTTAATGTATATGGGTTAATAAACACTGGTATTACTCTCCAAAACATTCATTTCAGAAACTTGTCAATAATAGCACGAGTGATAACAACCTCCTAGAACAGTTATGGATGGTTTGGCTTGTCTAACCAGAAAAGCTGTTGGGGGAATGCAGTTGATAGATAGGGATGTTCATTATATAATGGGCATTTGTTAGAGGGGTGTTAAGGGGCATAGAAATGGGGCCAGTTTATTAAAAAGTAGGTGTTTATTAGGTCGTTTGAAGTAATTTCTCTTACAAGAGGCATCCCAACCTAGGATGTGAGCAGCAATAAATGCTGTCAAACTGCTCTAACATGGGCATCTACAGGAGAGGGTTAATTAAATTGCCTGTGTTAACAGAGATACACACAATTTTGAATAGCACATTTGAACTGAATAATATGTTAACACCAGTAACTCATTTTTTTGCCCTTTTAACCCTTTCCTGCCCAAGGTAAATGCCAAGTTTTTCTAAATTGGCAACAATGAACTGGTAGACCCCATGTGATATACCATTTGAAAGGTAATTTCTAGGGTGTGCTGCAGATCACACTAACAGGGTTTGAGGATGTCTTAGATTGGACTGAGAAGTGTCCAAAATCAAAAAAGGAAAACATGTAAAATTATCCAATTCCTCATACATACTGGGTATACCCCTAAACTTTTGCTAAATTTGCAGCTCTCGGTGCACTGCTTGTTGTCAGATATCAACTTGCACCTAAAATTACAAAGAGAAAATGTTCCAAAAGTTGGAGGGGTGGCAAATCAAGTCTCCTATAGGAGGGGGGATTCAATTTTATGCCTTCAGTGTGCAGATCTTTCCAAGGTCTTTGTATTGTATTGGCATCTTGTGCCATATGGCACTCTTGGGCGGGAAAGGGTTAAACAATGAACACATTATTTTGTCTAAAAAACGTACCTCTACTTATTTCAGGCAGTCAAAGTATGTTGCGTTTTGTCGTCTTGCATTTGTGCAAGCTGAGCTATGCTATTAACTTGTGTTCATTTAATAAGAGTTTTACCCTGTCACTCTCAGAGTTGGCCTTAATTGAACCCTTTATCCCAATATCAGCATGTACATTTTCATCACTGTTCCCAATATGGTTATTTCTCATGGTATTAGTTGGAAGAATTTGCATAAACATCAAGACATTTTACATTTGGTGATCATTTCCTGTATTCTCATGAGCTGAATGTTTGTTCAAGTAATAATGTCATAAGGAGAAATTAGATGCTCTTCATGTTTAGAAATTACAGGTTTAAGTGTTGAATCTACATTTGAAACCCAAGCGTGACACTATGCAAATCAAAGTAGCTCTAGCTTTTGAGTCTGTGTATGAAATTCTAGATTGTGAACTTTGAAGTGAAAGCCAGTAAACGGTAATTTTTTTGTAGTGCTGTTTATTTTGCTGTACAAGGTTGGTCCAAACTTTCTGAATCAAATCCTAAATCCTTTTCCACGTTACTGTTTATGAAGAGGCTCCATCATGGACAAAAAAGAAACCCCATGGATCCCGTTCACAGGCTACGTGCACAGGCAGCCCAAGTTCACGTTTCAAGAAAGGGAAGAATTAATTATCATTCAAATTACAAGCATTGTGAGTCAGACTGATTTTTTAGTGAAGCAGTGTTGGGTCACATGGCAGACATGGAGAATTTGAATGCTCAAAGGACATTGTATGGAGATCAGAGTAAAATATAGATTTTCCCATGTAATCCAATACCACTTTCATTGAAAGGTCATGTTCCAACTCATGCAACGCTTGTGTGAACAATAACTAATTAGCACCTCATCACTTTTTCAAAACATGAGCTTGGGCTGCCTGTGCTCTGTGGTGTTTAAAAATGCTATAAACGTTGGTTCCAACTGTAAAGAGACTGTGAATGCAATCTTGAAGTGTGGCAAATCGAATGCTAGTATTTTTTCACTCTTGGGAGTGAAAGGGTTAAAAATATGGTTTTATTATTGCTTTTTTATTAGTTATGTTGTTACAATTAGATACAATTTATTATAAAGCACTATTAATAATGCATTAGGTTGGTCAGAGGCTACAGTTTTGCATTTAAATTAAACAACACTGATTTCCTTTGATTTGTCTGACGTTTTGCTACCTTATGCTTTTGGTTTGAGTTCGCTCAGCATAGTGGTGATGATGATTACAACTGTTAATGATGTGTTGGATTTTTAAGACAATAATAATTATTGTCTAATATTGTTCAAGTAATAACCATACCATACCCTAGTAAAAACAGACCCGGAATTCCAGTCCGGACTTTCCCGGAATTCCAGGTAGATGCCGGGTGGATTCCGCCGGAATTCCACTGGAATCCGCCGGAATTATTGCCGGCATTCCGCCGGTATTCCCCTGGAATTCCGGACATTTCCAGCCGGAATTCCGCCGGATTATTGCCGGCATTCCGCCAGTATTCAAATGGAATTCCAGCCGGAATTATTGCCGGCATTCCGCCGGTATTCCACTGGAATTCCAGCCGGAATTCCGCCGGAATTATTGCCGGCATCCCGCTGGTTTTCCACTGGAATTCCAGCCGGAATTCCGCCGGAATTATTGCCGGAATTCCGCCGGTATTCCACTGAAATTCCAGCCGGAATTCCACCGGAATTATTGCCGGCATTCTGCTGGTATTCCACTGGAATTCCAGCCGGAATTCTGCCGGAATTATTGCCGGCATTCCACCGGAATTCCGCTGGAATTATTGCCGGCATACCACTGGTATTCCGGAATACTCCAGCTGGAATTCCACTGGAATTCCTGACCCGAATACTGCTGGAATTCCAGAATTAGGATAGAATTCTGGCTTGGAAAGAATTATTGTCAACATATCGCCAGAATTCTTGACTTCTTCACCCAACATTGATTCAGAATTCATACATACAAATTAAACATACATGCTTAGAAGCTTTATTTATACACAGTATCAAGTCATTCAAATCAAATATTATGCTGACTTCCATCGATCGAGCTTGGTACGCCTGTGTCAGTAAAATATCAACAGACCAAATGGTATAAAACATGGACTGCAGACTATTGACTGGGTATAAAACATAGGCACACGAACACATAATATGGACTGAGGGCTAAGTCTGGGTGTATAAAGAGGATTACCTAAAAAAATTTGTACTTATGCAAACATAGAGCACCCAAAAATTGAAACTATGGACTCCACAGAAATTTTAAACATTTGTCACGGTTTTCCCAGCAAATTGCAAACTTTATACAAAACATCTCTCATTGTAACTTTTTGTATCAAAAGTTGCTTGCACCAAACACACTGTAAGATATGTCTAGCATGTAAATATACTAAATGCATTTCAAGCCAGTGTTTCATTGTTCAAGAGGATTTGCTCCATCGATCCATGTCATGAGTTCTTGGTGTTTGGTCTTTTTCCAAACTGTTAACTTTGACTCTTAGTTTATCCATGAGTTTTTAAATGAATGAAACGAAAAGAAATTTTCTGAATCAGTTTCTGTTGGTCTGTAAAAATTGCACTGATAACTCTGATAAAAGACAGTCAGTGAAACACAGTTTACAGGATTCATTTCAGTAACTGTACTGTGTGTACTTAAAAATACGAGGTCAAGCAATAGCTTACTGTACGCAAAAATACTTCACATCCAACTGAACATTTGAGCCCAGTTTGAGGATTGGAAAGCAACACTTCCGGTATTTTGAAGAAGGAAGTTTAGCCACCATATCAATCTTGCACAAAACATCTTTTTCTGATTAAATTTACTTGTTTGAATAGTAAAGCAAACCCACCCGAAATAAACATTGGCGAGATGCCAACATCTACATGTATGTTTTTGTTTCAGACACGCAAGGACAGATTCAATAGATTTCAAGTTTGTAATTTCTTATTTCTTCAGTTCAATTGCACTCCTACAAGTAGTCTTTATTCTTTGCTCATTTCCATTACAAAAAAATAACCGCAGTTATTTGAGCTAGTCCGCGTTTTGTATCCAGTCCACTTCTTATACCCATTCCGTAGTCCGTAGTCCGTTAGTCCACAGTCTGGATTTTATACTGACCGATCAACAGACAGCTCGGAACTTAGCATTATTACTGTTCCGCCAAAATGTCGTTCTAGTTCAACTGGAATAACAGACTAAAATTCTGTCACAAGGAAAACTCAACTCAAGAATTAAGTCACCTCAAACTGTTAATTTTCTGCACAGCTTTCAATTAAAATTAACTTCACTTGGACAAGTCCAAGTCTAGCTCCATTGAACAAGAATTCACATAAAGACGTATCGCTGTCATTTTAAGTTTGCTAAGTTTGTGGTGTAATACATACTACGTACATTTTATGGAAGCAATTTTAAAATAACAGCGAACACATCAATTTCTTCACGTCAAGAAAAACGTATTTTCACGCACTTACCGCGGCGAATTCACTCGCAACTTATTAATCTCCAGATGCAAAGTTCGTTCTTGCAGTGACACGTATTTTCGTCGGCTTTTAAACTTCACCAAAGGGAAAATCCATAAGCTAACTTTATGTTTAGTAGTGGAAGCTCGAAGCAATCCAAAACACACAATTTGTACAAACTGTAATCAACTTGTCTAATAAACGAGTCGAATCCATTTCACAACACACTTATTGTCCGTAAACACGTCCGGTAGATATTTTTCGCTGTAGTTAATTCTAAGCCCATTATAAGTTCGTGTCTTCAGTTTATGTTCTCTTGAACACCATCGGAAGCAAAGTGGAGATGATGTACATGTCCAAGAGCGAAACATCAACTTCTGAACAGGCAGGAGATTCAAACTGTAATGGTCATGACCGCCAAAAGATAAACGGCTCGTTTGAAAAACACCATTCCGTTGATATCAGTTTACATATCACGTGAAGATGCGCGCGTGTGTTCACCAAAAACGTCACATTGTCGCCTCCTTTTTTAATATTTTAACTTAAGGGGGCAATATACCTGAATTTCTTCAAAAAAAAGTATTTCTGAGATTTTTGCATTCAGACTTGCATAAATCATCCAGGAATCAAACCCCGTTTGTTTTAAGCCGATATCTCGTCCCGTTTTGAAGATATAACAATTTTTCTACACCTTAGTCAAATTCAAACTTCCCGCCATAATCCGTTTCCATGGAAACCAAAGTTGTTTACTGCAATAATTCATCAAAAACGCCAGCATATTTCATCAATTATAGTCTTAAAACTGTTCAAAGTGTCGTTCAAAGCATGAGCTATAGGAAACATGGAGTTCGAATCGAAAGTTGTTTCAAGGAAACAGCGCTGAAAGATGTCGAAGCTTCAATAAAATTATCACGTTACCGTTAGTTCTGTTGTTCTGTGTCTTTGATTTCTACATCATCTTCTGCAAATATCCCTGTTTCTCCCCGATTCTCTGCTGAGTTCGATGGTAGATGCTTAAACCACCCGCCATTTTGAAATTCCCTCAGTCCCAGTTCTTCCCAGCTAACTGGAAATAAACCAACTGGGACTGAGTGAATTTCAAAATGGCGGGCGGTTTAAGCATCTACCATCGAACTCAGCCGCTGAGAGAATCGGGGAGAAATAGGGATACTTGCAGAAGATGATGTAGAAATCAAAGACACAGAACAACAGAACTAACGGTAAGGTGATAATTTTATTGGAGTGTCGACATCTTTTAGCGCTGTTTCCTTGAAACAACTTTCGATTCGAACTCCATGTTTCCTATAGCTCATGTTCAAAGTTATTCCCCTGAATGTAAACCTGCTTGGGAACTGGTAACGAGAAAGACAAACCGAAAAGGGACTGGTACAGAGCTTCAACAAATAGCACATGGTTGTGGACGCCATCTTGGATGTGAGTTTCGGAGAAGAGAAATTATTGCGCTCGTTTTCTTTCGATATACCTACTTTGTTTGAATTTTGTAAGATTTTCAAGTAGGTTTTGCTAGTATCAAGTGTTCAGGTTTTATTTTCGGCGTGAAATGCCGAAGGTTTCGAAAACAAAACGCTTTCGTGGCACTCCACGCTGGAAACGTAAACATGACTTCGAGGAAGAAATCACTGAAAACTCTGGCGCTTCGCCTGAACAAAGTGGCTGTGAAAGTGACCTCACCGAGTCCCGTAGTAGTGACAGTGAGTTTCAGGACTCTGTGGAAACTGCATCTGAGAGAAAATTGGCAAATTCGACTCCCAGTACTAGCAGTGTACCATACAGTGACTATATGGCTCAGCGATAAGTTACCTTTTGATTGAGCTTTCGAGTTTGATGCAAACCTTTGAGCAATTTCACAAATGCAGAAGCGGGAGGCTGGTCTACAATGATGAGCAAGCGAAAAGGTATGGGAACAGCTCCTTGATTAACATTGAGTGTACCAAGTGTAAGAAGAAAGTTCACCTCCAGACCTCTGCAAATTCAGGGGGAAACTGGAAAGCCCAGAGTGCTGTAGATATCAATCGTAGGATGGTATTTTCTGCTTGCGAAATGGGAGTTGGGCGCTAGGCAACTGCAGTTATGTGTGACATTTTGAACATGCCTCCACCTAGCCAGTCAAAAGCTTGGAATGATCATTCACAAGCTCTTTACAATGCTCACAAAGATGCTGCAGGAATTTCCCATGGGGAACTATCAGTCATCGGAAGTGCAAAGAAAGACCAACAGCGAGTGCAACACTCAACGTTGAAGGCGTCCGCAAAGAAAAAAAAGGCAAGAAGGAAGATAAGACAAGCAAAAAAGAAGGCAGAAGAGGAGAGGAAGTCATTGGAAGGCACTACATACAGCAGTGGAAGATTCAATGACATTAACCCACTGGACAACCACAGTTCCTCCGAAGATGATTTGCCACTCGCACAAGTTGCCAAGAAGAAATCTAAAAGATTAAGAAAGAAATGACTATAGTTTTAGTTTTATATGAAAGAAAGTGACTTGGTTTTGTTTATTTTGCCATAGTTAGGCATAATGTGTGCAAAATTCAATAAGAAATCAGCTGTAGTTACCTTTTTTAACTTTATAACATTTAAAAGGCTTTTCCGAAAAAATGCCTTTTTAGTGCCGCACGACTTTTAAATAGTTATAACTTCTGGAGTATTTAACCAATTTTTGCTGAAATTTTCAACATTTGTTTTTCAAAGCTAAAGCAACAAATTAATGATGGCATTTTAGAGAAGGAGTCCTAGTTTCTGAGTTGTTGCTTTTTGAAATTTGAATTTGAATTTTTGTCTGTTTTTGGTTGCTATGGCAACAGGAACACTGCATTGTCAAAATCCCATCATTAGATTTTAGGTGTACCATTAAGCTTTTTAGAAAGGGTGTTTTTAATGCCCCAGAGTGATGCATTTTGGAGGAGATAGATTTTCAAGTAGGTATGGTGGGTGTGGCACTTTGTACTTTTGTGCCCCCAGGTGTCCACCACATTCCAAATAAAGTCAGTGAAATTAGGTTCAAAATGTAGCTTGGTCTCTCTAGTTTCAAAAAATATCTAGTTTGTGAGGGTTTACAGTTTAAGTTTTTGAGATACAGCATTCCAACCATTGGTACCCAGATTTACGAAATTTCGGGTATATTGCCCCCTTAAAGAGTGTTTGCAAAACAAAAGATTTGTCTTTGAGGATTTTTTTAACTCGATTGAACTATATTAACTTAGACTGAACTGTTGCGTGTTCAAGTAGTAAAGACAGTAAAGTAATATTACGTATCTCGGTTATCTGTCACGCACTCTCTCAACCCAGTGATGGATTTGTCCCTTTTTAAAGTGTGTTAGGAAATCGATCTTTTCTAGATCGAAGCGACTCTGCAAGCAGGGTAATTTGCCTCTGGTAGAAAAAAAAAATGCGGGAAAAACGTGAATGTTTGGATCCTACGAGCGTTGAAGTTTTTTTTTTTTTTTTTTAAAAAGCAATATATAACCTAACTACTATAGCATATATCGGGGAAATACAGCTATGAGCGTTGAAATTAGCTAGATAGATAGAGATAGATAAACTTTATTTTAACACGATAATAATAAAAGCTAAAAGCTTGTGGGGTCGTGTATTTAAATTTAAGATTAAAATTACAATTAAATATCTAAAATTACAATTCAATTCTGGTGAGTCATTCGCTGTCTATCTACGGTCTTTGCATACATATCAAAACAAAATATACACTGAGCTTATATTCTCCCCTTTGTTTCTTTGTGGAACGTAGTGAACACAATAAAACATTTTTGTGCTGTAAGCACTTTGTATTTGATTATAGTCCGGATAAACAGAAAAACGCCCGCTTGTCCCGCTCCTTTTTTGTGGTTCCAGGTCCGACTGCAGTCGTTATTTTACCGCAACGAAGATGTATGAACTTTCACAGATCACTGCCACTTTGTATACAAAAAAAGTACTCCACAACTAGTTTTTGCTAAGTTTTTTAACATGTCTGAAGAATCAATGGAAAACTTTCAGGGCATCCATGCATCTGTAATAACTGCACTGAGATGCAGCAAGACTAGAGTCTGGAATTCCGCCGGCCCCCAGATTTTCAGCCGGACTCCAGAGCTCCATACCCGGAATTCCGCCGGACTCCGGACTCTGGACTGGAATGCCATCACATGGCAAAATTCCAGACCCGGAATTCCACCGGACTCCAGAACTCCGAACCCGGAATCCACCGGAATCCGGAATTCCGCATCTCAGTTACCCGGAATTCCGGTGGACTCCGGCCGGAATCCAAACCGGACCTGGAATTCCGCTGGAATTCCGCCGGAATTCCGGGCCTATTTTTACTAGGGTACCTAATGTTTTTATAATCATTTGAAAATATTTGTCGAGTATTGCCTTAATTACAATGGGAAAAAGCCTTAATTACAGGAAAAAAAGAATTTGTTCTTCTGCTCTTGTGAAACATCGTAAAAGGCTTGTCAAGGCTCTGGGTGCTTTTTATGTGTGAATTTTGATCCAAACTCGATGATATTCATTTTTGCGAAATTTAATATTAATCACTGATTGAATCTTAAGACAAAGTGGGTTGTGTATCTCAAAATATGATGTTGTTTCATGTATACAACTTGATATTTACCCACCCCCCCCCTTTTTTTTCCCCAACCCCTCTGCATCTTTATTTACATCAAAAGAATACAGTTGACAAAGTTTTGGCCATCATTTTTGGTTGCATTTGTCAAACTCTTAGCTAGTATTTGATTCAAGTCACCTTCTGAGGAAAGTGGGGGAGGGGGGGGGGAGGCTGTAATATTGACAATAAACTGACCTATGCCTTGCTGATGTACTAGTGGAACACTTGGGCTGGTGGTAAATAAGCCAATGGGAATTAGCAGTGGCACATCCACGAGGGGGCCCTTTGTCCCTTTGTCAACTGTATCCAGGTTTAATTGGAAATTTAAAAATTTTGGAATTATCGACTGAGTTGATAAGGTAGGTTGGCCACGGTAAAGAGATTGAAAGCTTATGAACTCAGTTGATAAATCCAAAATTTTTGTGTTTCACGTCCCCACCGATGCAGCACCACAGTTTCCTTAGAAACTAAACCCCTTGTTTGTTCGTTAATATGAAATTTATTTGGAAATGTTGGTTTTTAAGGAGAGGGGAAAACCGTAGCAACCCAGACAAAAACTCTCAGAGTAAGGACAAGAACCAACAACAAACTCAATCGATATATGTAGCCTGATTCTCAGTCTGAGGTCGCTCGCCTAAACTCCAAGCAACCTTGTACCATCTGAGAATCAGCTACCCATATATGATGCAGAGTGCGAGAATCAAACCTGGGCCACCTTGGTGAAAGGCAAGTGCTGTCACCACTGCACCATCCCTGCTCCCCATATTCATTGTTCAGCCCCTTTCCTACCCAAGAAAGCCATATAGCATGTATACCACAAAAGTCATTTTGTGACCCATTTCATGAATTTTTGCCACCAAAATGGTCTTGCATTTGTTCACATATATTTGTGCCATACTTGTGTGAAATATTTTATTGTGAAACGCTTATTATCAGTACAAGAAAGCTGGCACCTAGTTTCAGATGAGATTCTCCTCTGCTTCATACCACTATTATAAAGAATTGTTACCAGAAGCAAATAAAATGATTGATTGATTGTTTGTGTGTTAAACAAATTTGTCCAAAAAAGTCCATATACTTTAGTGCTATGGGAATATTAAAATAATTCTACATCTCATCCCCAGTATCTCTCCTGTGTTTTCAAAATTATGGTATTAAGATGTGCATTTCCTGTTAGATTATTATCAGATTTTGAACAAAAAGTTGGGTGGATGGGGAGAGGGAAAAGGTAGGAGAAAGGGAGCATTTATGGTGAAAAAAAAATCAGAGCATTTTCTTCACCATTGACCATTGGTGCATGGCAAAATCATAAAATTTGTTGTTATAAAAACTTGCGTCTGCCACACATCAGTTAAATCTTTATGTAAATGTACATTTCAAGAAGTATTTCCTCTGTGAAGCTTTTTTGTCTTTGCTGGTTCACAGTCAGTCATGACGGGTGAGCGATAGTCAGCGAATCTTGTTATAAAACCTTGGGCTGCTTACAACCGTGAAATCAGCTGTAAGGTTAAGTTGCAGTCATTGCTTGCAGCCAGAACTTAACCTGATTTCTTAGCATAAAGCAATTTGGTGTCCCATCCCTTCTGAATGCTAACCTGTGACAGGATTACCTGCCCATTTTGATCAGTTGTCCTCATGGTTTTCTGTCGCTAATGCATGTATACACCTGGGTGTAAAGAGACAATCTGGAGAAAGTTCTTGTCTAAGGGAACATGCTGACAGAGTCCAAGACAAATTGTTATGTTGAAAGCAACACAGGGAAACCACTTCATCACAGTGTGCCCACTAATTGATGAAGTGATAAATAGGTGCCTTATTGGTTATAAACCCCTCATATCTAACAAGCACAAGTGGAAAGGAATGGCTGTCTTAAAATTTTCTGTTACATGTTGCTGAATTTTTTGGCAGCAGTGAACCAGTCAGAAAGCTGGAAATACACAATAGCCAAGACTGAGAACTGAATGACATGGAATAGCAACAGTTCAAGGTGTTTCAAACTGAAGTCAAACATTTGACTGATGAGGTGTTGGAGTCTTGCACCCTTGACAATGCTCTGCTTTTAGTAAGAAAAAACATTTTATAACTTATTTTGAAAATTATTTTTTTTTAAAGTGTTAATTAGAACCATTTTGTACAGCATAATGAGAAAGTACTGCTTGATAGCTTTCATTTGAACAGGCACACTTTAGAAAATCATCTGCAGACTCAAAAGTTAGAACCACCTTGTACAGCGTAATAAACAGCACCACAGGAAAGTACTCCTCAATAGCTTTCACTGGAGTAGTCACACTTTAGGATTTCATCCACAGACTCAAAAGTTAGAACCACCTTGTACAGCATAATAAACAGCACCACAGGAAAGTACTGCTCAGTAGCTTTCATTTAAATGGTCACACTTTAGGCTTTCATCTGCAGACTCAAAAGTTAAAACTGCCAGGTACAACAGATAATAAGCAGCACTACAGGAAAGTGCTGTTGAACAATTTTCACAATTATTGTTAAGATCTCATCCACAGACCTAAAAGTTGAACCACATTAAGAGATTCTGGGAGCAAAAGGATTGAACCATTTTAGGCAGATACAAGACACAAATTACATCTTATTTATTTATTTATGGTCTGTAATTTCAACCTCTTACATTTTTATGGGTATTTTCTATTAAATTATATTTGTGTTGTAAAAATTTACCAAAAGTTTACCATGTCTAAATACTGTACTAAAGGAAAGTACTGCATTATTCAATCTGCAAATGTTCAAATTTAAGAAATCACTCTCTGAAGAAAACTCAAATTTCACCTCCAAATGCTAATAACTTAGGGAATGTTTAATGAATGACTATTGAATACCGTATAAATACTATTTTCTACAATGTTAAACTTTGTACAATGTAGTTTCGAAAAGTTTATACTTCACTCTACATAATTCTTTTTCTTTATACAACTTTGCTTGTTCGAGGGAGAAGGAAATTATAAGTGAGAAACTTAGTGCAATCGAAAGATATTTGGGGCACCATATAATAACTATTTGCATATTAACTACTTACTAGTGATTTTACTAAGTGACAGTTACAAAACAAACCCAACTTTTTATCTAAAAATCTTTAAAAGACGCAATGAAACAGCAAAGAGTTTATAAAAATCAACACCCAAAAGAAAATGATGGATACAAACTGCACCAATTGGTCCAAACAAGATGAAAACCGATACAAAAATACCACAGGCATTTAAAATTTTGCGCGCCAAAAATGTTGTTTACTTGAGAGGCAATATGGCTTGAATTTCGTCACAACACAAAGATTTAATTACAGTTCAACTGCGAATCAGCAAGTTCTACAAGAGCCATCGCTCCGTACCATCTTTCTCTTGCCTCAGCCATCCTTTTTCTAGCCTCTACCCGCGATTTTTTTCTCTCCACGACTTGCTGTCGAGCGATCTCTTTCTCAAGCTTTCGCTTCCTCATCTTCTCTTCCAGCTTTGTTGGGTTTCGTTCATCTTTGTCAAGCTCGTAGTTTGCCAGCCATCGCAGCACAGCCGCTTTGTACTCGTTAGGCTCAGAATTTTCGTTTTTCAGGATCTCTTTCAGAGGAATATCGGTGTAAATTCGCTTGAGGCTGGCGTACGGATGAACACTGCAATGGCGATTGGCGTGTGTGAAGCGAGTCGTGCAACCTTCGGCGGTGCAAGCAAATGGCTTCTCGCCCGTATGCAATCGTTGATGAGTCTTCAACTGCCCGCTCTGGACGAAGGCTTTTCCACAGTTTGGGAAGTCGCAGACGTAAGGCCTTTCTCCACTGTGCGTTCTTTTGTGGGCTTGTAAAGACTTTTCGCGCGGGAACACTCGGTTGCAAACATCACAGCGGATTGAGGAGTACGAATTCTGTCCCTCTTCCATCAAAATGTTCAACACATCAGCTCTGGGCCGGCCCCTGGGTGGAATTGCTTTCGGTGATTGCGGAGAGAAGTCTGTCAAAGGCGTTCCATTTGGAGTTGTCGGGGTTTGTGGAGGGGAAGGCGGCATGAAATGGTTCGTCGGTGTTGTTGGAGGCGACCAAACAATGACCGAACCTCTCTGGTTCTGTTGCGAGTTGAGCTGTTCAGAAACATCTTCCAGCTTTGGAACAGGCCTAAGCAACGGCTTACTCACGGAGAAGAATTTACCACCCGGCTGTGGGAAGTAGATACCGCTTTTTTGAAGGGAAATGGTCAGGAAGTCGGCCATTTTTAAACTGCACTGCTCGACTGACTCCGGCGGTTTAAACTGATGAAATGAATTTCCCGCCTCTTGTAATGTATTCTACGTCACGGACCAGCGAATAAATTGTAGAGGCCCGCCAAAATGTTTTCGCTGTTTCTCTAGATTTTTTAACGCACTCCTCCAAGAAATAAGGCTAGTTAAACTTCTCCCTTCGTAAATCAAGTTAAAGAACTATTCTTTAAAACACTAAGTGAATTTTCGCACTCTTGAAGCTCTGAGACAAGATTTTTCGCGTATGTGACGTCACTGCATAAACATTACATAAGCAATAGACCATGTTAATTCAACATCATTTGCATTTTCTATTATTTGTTCCTTTAAGCACAAATGTCAACACGTGGCATAATAATTATTTTTCTTTCCACAGAAGAACAAAGAAGGCATTGATAGCAGAAAAAATAAACGTAAAAACCTCGTGCCACTTTATCCATCTCCTCCCGTAACTGTCATTGCAATTGCTTTATTTATTAGACGCATTTCTCGTCTTAGGAGGAAGTTGCATTTCTCTCTTCAACTCCAAGCGAGAATAAAATTCCGGTTTTTAACAAAATTATGCCATGTGCTTGAATTTCACGGGGCGTGGCCGGTCTTGTGATTTAACTCGAGAGGTTTTAAAAGGGATGTTGAGTTTTGTTCTAATTTTACATGAAAACAATACTAATTAAAGAGGCACGCTCATTTTGGCGCCAAAATACATTCGACCGTTAACCTTAGTTTATCCTTCAATGACTTTTAAAAATTACTGTCTTTAATGTACATTTTTATTTTCAATCCTTGTACTAGACGCTGTGTCGACCTCGAATGAATTATGCTGTACGGATGTTTCCGGAACCGCAAATTTATTATCACCCACTTTGAAGACTGAAGACAAAACTGCCATACACCCATTCCATATCTAACGTTCTCTGTTATTTTTTTGATTTGTTGAGATTTACTGAGCATAGCTTTTATATTGTTATTATTTTATTGTTTTCATCCACTGAGCGATCTGAGAGAGGAGTTTCACACAGAATATAAGTATCAAGTATTGTGACCTTGTAATCTTGAGACAGTCATCCGATAATGTAACAGTTGCAATTTATTCCATCGGAGACGTTTTTAAGCAAATTTGCTTTGCCTCGATGCTGGAACCAGTGCTGAGAAATTGACTTCAGTTGGAAATCAGAATTTTTGCCTACTTTAGACATACGTACATACGGTCGCTTATGATTATGAATTCGAACCAATCGGCTAAGATGATAGCCCTTATCAAGACAGTACCACTTGATCGTGAGAGAACGTAAGATATGAAGGAAAAGCCTGTTTTGAATTTGAAGGATTTTTGACATCTTTCACACGGCCCTTTAAACAAATGACTAATATGAGGACTGATAAAGATCTGTGATCAGCTAAAATTAGAAGGCAGCTGGGTGTTGCGTGTCTAAGTTCACAGTGCGGTCATCTTGTATAGAAAAATTTGTCATACATAAATCTGTTTTAGTTACCGTTGTTGCCAATAACTTATGACTGTCAACTGAAAACAAAATTTGACCCCTCCAGGAGAGGGTAGGGGCAAACACCCTCATCTCCCGACCCCCCACAGGAAAAGTTGAGGTTGCAGCTAAAGAGAGCGGGAAGTTTGCTTATAAAGACGCGGACAGTTCATATAAATAGTATAAAATACAGCTATGGCAAATAACTGCGGAAATAATTGGCTGTATTTCTCTTTTCTCCTTTCGCAATTATTGTCGAGTGGGTCTTAGAAGACTCCTAACAGTGAATGATATGTGTGTGCTCGTTTGCCTTGGGAGAAGATATATAGAACAAGGCAACATGATGATGTGTGCGTCTATTTTGTATGAATATGACCGAATATTAAAGCCTCGTTTGCCTTGGCAGATGACATATAGAACAAGGAATAAATGATGCCGACTTTGATAATGCCTAGTTTGACTTGACAGTGAGTACATAATATAATCAGAGCAGGGAATAAATGATGCGAATGTTAGGGAGACTGTCACGGGGATTTTAACGTTTTGGGGTAAACAAATGTGGTGAAATTTAAAATGCTTTTTCACGGACACAGAATACTCTTAGAACGTCAAGAGAAGGAAATCAAATGATTTTCTCAAAGAAAGAACAAACCATAGCCAGTTACTGGTGATATTTCCACGATCCAAAGATGAAAAACTTGACTGAAACATCAGCCTGATGTTTTCAAGTTGCACCCATTCCCATCCTAGCGATCCGCAGCCAAACACACTTAATTCAGTATGGTCTCTGAGAACTGGTAGAGTAGTTTTAAACGAAACTCAACCAGTAGTTTTTGTTTCCGCTGATTAGAATATGTTTTTTAGCTTTCCAAAGTTATCCTAAATATTGGTGACAGTGTTCCTTTAACTAGTAGTCACTAGGGGGGGGGGGGACAGGGGGGCGGGAGCCCGGGAGAATAGGGGGCGGGAGGGGTACGGGAGGCGGGAGAGGAAAGGGCGGGGGGTGGGAGTTCCAAAAGGGCGGGAAGCGGGAGAAATAGGGGGAAATTACGCAACATTGCACAATATTTCGCAATCGAAAAAGGGCAAAAGGGAGGAAGCCAAGAAAAAAAGGGGCGGAAGCCGGGATTGCAAGATACGGGAGGCGGGAGGTTTGGACCCCCCTGTCCCCCCCCCCTCACTAGTAGATACGGTTGAACAAGCGTTTGTTCGGTAAAATGTCAGTCATGAATTAGATGGTTCGTTTGCCTATGCAGTGGACAGGAATATGAAAATTGCGCATTGAAGTGCAATTCCGGTGAGTGTCATTGCTAAATCGAAAGTTTAGCTGCGGGTTTCCCTCATCCCTCGCAGATAACTTTATTGGTCATTGCTTTTATATCGTTTGGTGGCTCCTAAAAGAGCCGTTGGTTTTGGCGGTAAACTCAGCGAGTTTACTTGCTGCTGGTGTACTTGGTCACAGCCTTGGTTCCTTCACTGACGGCGTGTTTGGCCAGTTCACCTGGCAGAAGCAGCCTGATGGCGGTCTGGATCTCGCGGGAGCTGATGGTTGATTTCTTGTTGTAGTGGGCAAGGCGGGAAGCTTCGGTGGCGATGCGCTCGAAGATGTCGTTGACGAACGAGTTCATGATGCCCATGGCTTTGCTGGAGATACCAGTGTCAGGGTGAACTTGCTTTAACACCTTGTAGATGTAGATAGCATAGCTTTCCTTTCTCTTTCCCCTTCTCTTCTTCTTTCCTTCAGCCCCGGCCTTTGCCTTTCCGGCTCTCTTTTCGCCTTTCTTTCCTGCAACTTTGGGTGCCATGTCTGTAGATCTGAGAATGGATTTGTAATACCTGATGGGTCAGTTCATCGTGTATTTATACTAAAATGACCCGAAGATCAATTATCATACGGATCGAAATCCTCGACCACCGATTGGTCACTTCAACATGTGAATAACTTTCTTTTCAATAACGACACACGTGGTCAATTATCCTTCCATGTATTTTCTCTTACAACATTTCATTACAAAGGTCATTTCTTTTGAAATGGTAATTACTCTTGAACAAATTTTTTGATTGGTGCTTTTCGATCCCTGTTGCATAAAAACAAAGTATAAAGATTGCAGCACACCCAATTTGACTTCATCTTTCACTTCAGTTTATAACAGAAGACGAGTTTTCGAAATATCCAACATGTCTGGTCGCGGTAAAGGAAAGGCAAAGGGTACCAAGTCCAAGAGTCGCTCTTCCCGAGCAGGGCTTCAGTTCCCTGTTGGTCGTATCCACCGTCTTCTTCGCAAAGGCAACTATGCTGAGCGTGTTGGCGCCGGTGCTCCAGTGTACTTGGCTGCTGTGCTCGAATATTTGAGCGCTGAGATCCTCGAGTTGGCGGGCAACGCTGCTCGTGACAACAAGAAAACAAGAATCATCCCCCGTCACCTTCAGCTGGCTGTCCGAAATGACGAGGAGTTGAACAAACTGCTCGCCGGTGTCACCATCGCTCAAGGCGGTGTTCTTCCCAACATCCAGGCTGTTCTTCTGCCCAAGAAGACCGAGTCAAAGAAGGCGAAAGCTTAAACAAGTTTTAATTTACAAAACCAAAGGCTCCTTTAGGAGCCACCAAATGTTATAAAAGTCATGACCAACCAAACTGATAAGCGTACCCGCGTAAGAGCAATTATGCCCACACAAAGCAGACAACTATTTTTTCTGTATATAGAAAGCCCTGCCGATCCCACTTATGGTGGTCACTTATTTCAGGCCGAAACGTTTTAATATATAATCTGTGTAATCAACATCGAGTTTTCTATAACTCTGTGCTGCAAAACTGCTTTCAGTTGTAATCAAGGGACGTTATGCCGTGGAGGCTACTGATTACTTGTGATCCTAGACTTGCTCCAAGTCGACCTCTTCGATTGAAATTTATTTGCCCTGTGTTTTGCAAGTAAAGCGAGCGAAGCGAGCTTCCATGAGGTTGCGAATCAACCGAGCGAGCAACAAAGTCGCGAGAGGTCGACCTTTAAAACGGGCCTACTAACCTGAAAAAAATTAAAGGACATGGAAAAGTCTATCGTGATCCACGAGTTTTGTGATTGAAAGGTTTTGAGACTGAGGGAAAGTTTTGATTTTAAAACTACACGGACATGTCAGTACAAGCGTTAAATTGAAAGCAAACTGTGGGAACTTGTTCAAGGACAAGTCGCCTTACAAGTCAAAGAAAAGAAATCGGTCGATAAGACGCAGTGAGAATTCGTGCAGTATATATTTTCCTTTAACGTTTACCAACGTTACTAACATTTTCAATTCGGCGCCTTTTTTGTCAGTGACGCTTGTGGCGTACGCATTGGCGCGCAAACCACATTAGCATATAAAAGATGTCAAACTGAGACTAACTGAATTTCAATTTGTTTTGTAACGCACTTCGTGCAAGGACTGATATCATTAAAAAAAAATCCAGAATTTTTGAGCGCGATGGAAAGGGTTGAATTATTAAACGGCGCTAGCGAGGAATTTATTTGCAAAGAAGTGAGTTAAAGTAGCTTAGCTATTGGGGCGGCTGCTGTTGCACAGTCGACTGGGAGAGGGATATAAAGATCTGTTTTGTGTTTTTCGTCACAACAAGTTGAGAAACGTTTAACGTCAGAAATACTGGCAACTTTTCATTCTAAGGCCCCGGTTCCTGGAAAGCCGATTAAACTATCCCCCGATTAGCAGTTAATCCACGATTAAATTCCTTATCTCCAGAATAACTAATCCAGGGATAAAAAGGCGTTCCTGAAAGCAGAGTTATTCCTCGTTTAATTATCCCTCGGTTAAACTCATATCAAACAGGTTAAACAAGTTACCAGCATATAAAAGCGCGGGAAAACGACAGAGCGGGAGAAAAAAGCCGACTCCGATACTCGTTTTATCGATCGATACCTGTTGTAGTCTATTGTCGATATTTGACCGCGGTACGATTTGCCCGTTGTCTGGTTGTGACAAAACAAAACTTCAAACCTCTCCTCAAAGAAAAACAAAGTGGAAATCTCGGTTGAGTTCAAAGTGATGCTGATTCGAGGTGAAATGTGAGCTATATGTGAAAATCGGTGAGTTCTCTACCTCTTGATTCTTTCAGCAATCGAAACTATTTTGAGCTTGACAAAGCAAGACTTGCCTCTCGGAAAAATGTTAATAATAAAGTACTGATGTGTGCCGAATAATTGTGTTTGATATTTGTAGCCTATCTGCTTTGTTACGTTCGCCTGGTACCAGGGTACAGAAATCTGACATTTTGTTTTTGTTCTAAATCAGTGAAAAACCTCTGTTTCAGTGTCCGCATTGTTTGAGAACGACAACAACTTCGCTTTAATTAATCGTCAACATTTTTGTCTTTTATTTACGTTATTTCAATAAAACATCTCCTTCTGCTTTTGCAAAATTGCCATAAATATTTTATTTCATTCAATAGTTCTTCTGTAGAAACCTAAAACCGGCAAATTGTTCCGTGAAGAGTTGATTATTCGCGCTATCGCTTGCGATGAAAGATGGCTTCGAAATTCATGATTTTCAGTTTCGTTTTATCATAAGCTTACTGCTTTGTGAAGATCCTATTTACTGAAGCCACATTTCCAGAGTTACTGTTTAATAGAATTTTATAGAGCTATTGATGGAATTGTTTAATAGTGTTTTATAATATATACAAAAATCGAAAACTCGACTGCACGATTTGCGTGTTTGTGATCTTTTTTGCTCCATCACGTTTCGCTGCAGGTTTTTGAGCCCAAAACTCAGTCAATTACCTCTCGAATTTGTGCCGACAACAAAATTATTTGTTACTTAAATTGCTGAGAGTAATTTATCCAGCATAAATTGCCTTCTTTCTTTTTCCTTACTCAATTAAACTGACAATATCGCAAAATTTAAGTGCGCCATTTTGTTTGTTTTGATCAAGTTTTTGCCCGATTAGTGAGTTAATCGACCTCGCTAGGTGGATTAAATTTAACCCTTCGTTTATCACTTGGTTAGTGTTAATCGTGCTTTCAGGAACAGAATCTAACCGAAGGATAAATTTTCACCCTCGATTAGTGAGATTTAACCCTCAATTAGCGCTAATCGCCTTTCCAGGAACCGGGGCCTGAATACTTACACCGCAATCATATGCGCAAGAATTCACTCCACTAGATAAAACAGCAATGAATGACTAAAAGAAAAGTTTTGAAAAGGTTAAAAAGCCATTTGTTTCGGGTATGATAAAAGTGCTGTAAAGGGAAACACAAACCTATATTCTTACAAGAAATACTTTATTGGCCATGACTTTTAAGACATGTGGTGGCTCCTAAAGGAGCCGTTTGTTTGTTTGTGAAGACAGCGAAGTCTAACCGCCAAATCCGTACAGAGTGCGTCCCTGGCGTTTGAGAGCGTACACCACATCCATGGCTGTCACAGTCTTGCGCTTGGCGTGTTCAGTGTACGTCACAGCATCACGGATAACGTTCTCAAGGAAAACTTTGAGAACACCACGGGTCTCTTCATAGATTAGGCCAGAGATTCGCTTGACACCGCCACGGCGAGCAAGACGACGGATGGCTGGTTTGGTGATGCCTTGGATATTGTCACGAAGGATCTTTCGGTGACGCTTGGCACCTCCTTTTCCAAGACCTTTGCCTCCTTTACCGCGACCAGACATGTTGATTGCTACTCGGAAAAATGAGTTATGACTATGTTCGCGCTGTTTCTGAGTTTATAAGCGGAAGGAAGACCCCTCAGGAAACGCAAAAATGTCGCTATTGGTTGAATTAAGACAAAACATGACAAACATGAATATTACATTGCCCTCTTTTGTTTTTCATATCCAATACTCTTGATACATAACCATTCCGTAATTTGCGCCCTAAATCAGTTGCGAAAAAAAGTCATTTTCATTAATACGAATGAAAAAAATAATAAAGTAGGAAAGAACTGCAATGTTTTTCTTTAAACAAAGGTCACTTCTTCGTGTTATCTTAATAAACTTCGCGTTGAACCAAAATATTCTTCGCTGAATAGAACAGTGTGAATACAAAATGTGCAGGAAAATTTGTTTAGCCAATCAAATCGCCCCATTTGCCACCAATCAACGTTAAGCCTGCCAGGTATAAAATATTTTTAGAATGAGCTCTCCATGGTATAGCGGAAAAATTTTTCTTTTCATCTTCTTGTGATCTTTGAAATGGCTCGTACTAAGCAAACTGCTCGTAAATCAACTGGTGGAAAAGCTCCACGCAAACAGCTCGCTACTAAGGCAGCTCGTAAGAGCGCGCCTGCCACCGGTGGAGTCAAGAAACCTCATCGTTACAGGCCTGGTACAGTCGCTCTTCGTGAGATCCGTCGTTACCAGAAATCAACCGAGTTGTTGATCCGCAAGCTGCCCTTCCAGCGTCTTGTGCGAGAAATCGCTCAAGATTTCAAGACCGACCTGCGCTTCCAGAGCTCTGCTGTCGTGGCTCTTCAAGAAGCTAGCGAGGCTTACCTTGTTGGTCTGTTTGAAGATACCAACTTGTGCGCCATCCACGCCAAGCGCGTCACCATCATGCCCAAGGACATCCAGTTGGCCCGCCGAATTCGTGGAGAGCGAGCATAAGTGGATTACCTTACAAAACAACGGCTCCTTTAGGAGCCACCACATTAGTAAAAGAAATGACCAATCCAAATGATAATTTTAATTTTCAAACTCATTTTCTTTGAATATGGGTGGAATGATAAGATTATGGTGTCTTTTCGTATTCCCTATCGATACCTCATTTCTTCTAAAGATGAAAATAAGTTGTGTACATGTAAATGTCATTAGTCTGTGCACAGACGTTTTTTCTCGTAAGATAGAGCGCGCGAGCAAAGGTTTGAAGCACAACTGAACTGATTCTACTTTTTGAGGTAAAAAAAAACTCTGGCTTTATGTTTTAATAACCTCAGTTTCAAAATCGCAGTGAAAGATGACACTTGACGCGCAGTAGATTTTCGCGTTGCAAACAAGTTGAGCTTGCACGCACTCATTCATTCACATCTTCAGGGCCATGACATCATCTGGCCTGCGTAGCTGGCGGGATTGTTTGCGCGAAGGCGAAGCTTGAGCGGCGGAGCCACCAGAACCTGCGGCAAAGCGCAAAGGTGACCTTCAAAGTGGGTGGCATTCAAAATCCCTAGTTCTCTGGCAGTCGACATTTTTCGCGGCTTACGGTCGCTCATGGAGGCGCTGCCAACACTTAACCTCCCGCGCGGACAATGCCGCCATCTACGCAGACTTTGTACCATCTTCCTGAACTGTGTGGGTGCCAGATGTTTCGTGCCCTGATCTTGCGGCGCACCAAAGGCCAAGTATATACGGCAAAAATTTTCGCCTATCTTAGTTGCGTTGTACAACTTCTGCGCGCAACAAATTTTCATGTTTCATAAAGTAGAAACGACAGTTCCGTTCAATAACATTAAAATGTGCTGCGCGCAACGAACTCAACTTGCATTGTTGCAAGACAAGTTGCGCGAAAATGATGCCTGCATTACTTGGCCTCACGCGCAGCCGCGCATACGATAAGCGCCTCTCGCACCCAGGGTAGAATGCCTGAAACGTCTCTTTCAAAAACCGGGAATTTTCAAAGTCTTCGATGACCTAAACGATAAAAAAACCCAGGAAAAAAGCAATCTACTGATGACAAACAGTATTTAATGATGGACATCCTTTAGTTAAAAATACTGTATATATATATACAAATGCACAAATGCATGGACCAAAGTACATTTTAGACTGTGAGTAGTCTCTAATTTTGGCGATGGCGATGGCGATTGTGGGGCGGGCGAAATACACGCGCGCGCGCGCGAAATTTCGAGAAGACGCTCCCCTCGCGTCGCGCGCATGTGTATTTCGCCCGCCCCACAATCGCCATTGCTAAAATTAGAGACTACTCGCAGTCTAAGTACATCTATGGCATCCATTAGCAACGGATTTGCTGAACTGCAAGAGTTACACTGACTTTACACGTTCTTCCACTTGAACATTCAATAAAATACGAACTAATAAAAAATTCAATAATGCTAGTTAAAAATCTGCCACCTGAAATACGAATACGGCCTTGAAACTTAACCATTTCCGCAAAACATTTTTTCGTGCGCTGACATTGGTGAATTCTCTGTCCATTTTGTTGAAATATGTCACAGTCTGGCAAAAGCCAAAACACCTTTTCTATCTATATAATGTATTGTAATAATTTCTCATCGTGCTACATAAGGTGGTTCTAACGTTTGTGTCTGTGGACAAAATCCTAATGTGTGACCATTTAAATGAACGCTATTGAGCAGTACTTTCCTGTTGTACCGTTTATTATGCTGTACAAGGTGGTTCTACCTTTTGAGTCTGTGGATGGAATCCTAAAGTGTGACCATTCAAATGAAAGCTACTGAGCAGTACTTTCCTGTGTTGCTGTTTATTATGCTGCACAAGGCGGTTCTAACTTTGAGTCCGTGGATAAAATCCTAAAGGGTGACCATTCAAATGAAAGCTACTGAACAGTACAACTTCCCCTTGTTATCAAGATCTAATTTCTCCTTACAATATTAGCTGAGTACTTGTCAAACCACCAAAGGTCAAAAGAATGGTAAAATTCACTAATTAACTAGAGGATATTGTCCAGATGAACAACCAAATTCTCATAGCATTCACTAAATGAAATGAATGCCAAATTAGCAAGGAGAATTTGAAATGTTTGACATCTGGTTCACTTTTTACACTAAATATTTACACTTTTGGTTTGTACATAAGAAGCCACAGCCAATTTTCTTCAAGTTGGCTACATATAAGTTAAAAACATTTAAAAAGAAATGTATCTTTCTGAAGATGTACCTTTTTTATGAAAGAAATTCTAGTTTAAAGGCTGATGTAATCCAAGGGCATCGATTTTGGCAAATTAGAGTTTTCCATTATCTCTCCATTTAGCACTTGTTCGAAACTTGAGATAAGGTTTACACGGTAACACCCAACAGCCCAAATTTCATCAAAAAGTTACTTGCCATGCATCATTTTTAAAAAATATTTTCGGGGTGTTGGCTATCGTCATTTCTACTTTTAAGTATTTCACCAATCACTAGTGTTTTACCATCAGAATTTCCGTTTAAATAACAACTGGCTTGATTTGCCAGATTGAGTAGTTTAAAATTAAATCATCAAGCCCTTTCCAGTTAATAAGTTAAGAAATTAAGATACATGTTGAGACTTGCTTTGTCATGCAGGTTGTTTTGATTCACCCCAGACCAGGCATCAAATAAGCAAGATTATCTAGCACTTCAGCCTGTTGAAAAAATAAATAAACAAATAATAAATAAATAAATAAATAAATAAACATTAACAAGCCTTCATATCAAGTTACCACTGATTTCAAGATTGGCAATAATTATTTCTCAAAAATTACAAAAAAAAATTCTACACAAAACTTTATTGAGAATTTTCACTCAGGAATTCAGAGTTGTCTTCAAGTCTCAAATATAGTTGAATTTAACTAATATTATAATTATTAGTTAATTGCGGTTTTATAAAGCATCCCTCCAGGTCTGAAAGAGAGCAAAGGATTATTGATTTGATACAAATAGGTTAAGTGGATTTTCACGTGAAATATTTTAGAAAGGATACTAGTCCTCTGCAGGGTTACTTTAAACATTTCCTTATAATGTTTTTCTAACAGTTTTTAGGTTCCCATTGATATGATGTATACCAGGGTGGAGACAGACAAAGCAAAGTTTGTCTAAGGAAGCAACACAGTAGCAGAGAACGAGACTTAAACATCAACCCCCAGGTTGAAAGTCTCGTGTGGTAACCACAAGACCAGCATGTTGACCAAAAGTCATCATTACCTGAGTCTTTCGTGAACAGCCATCCATTTCCGGCACTTGTGAAGTAAGAAACAACAAAGGAGATATCGCACACAGTGCAGAGTCTAATAACACTGATAAGCTGCCATGGACTTCACCAGGGTCCTTGAAAAGGAAACAATAATGACATGAAATAGATAAGACAGGATTGCAGCTCAACATCTCCTCTGAAACAGTTGTGCAGGATCCTTATCCCTTTTGCTCCAGTTCTGCAAAATACTGAAAAACTGCTTAACAGCTTTCTGGTAGTCTGTGGAGCCTTGTCATTCATCCCACCCAACCCCCTCACAGTCTATGGGACAGTTTTCACCACCTGTACTTTAAGGGCCTGGCTAAACTAGGAAAAATTGTTGCAGAAACATTGTTTCCAGACATGTTTCCTTGGGTGGCTAAACTGGGAAACGTGTTTCAGAAGCAAAATTTGTGTCTGTGAAGCAAAAATGCTTTTAACATTTCCTTGCTTCCAAGATGCAAATTTGCTTCCGCAACATATGTTTCTTGTGCGGCTAAACTGGTAAACGTTTGGGTATGCAGCAATGTTTCTGCAACAATGTTTCCTATTTTAGCCAGGCCCTTAGGTAGGCTCCAATATAGACTTGCGCACAAGTCGAGCTCAGAGTTTTTTGTTTTTTTTGGAAGCGCGATTTCGGAAACGTGAAACCCAAAAAAAACGAGCGCGAGGGAGCGGGAGCTCGACTTGTTTCTCTTGCAGGAAATCGCATCAAGTGACGTCATTTTGGCGGGAACTATTTTTGGTACCGTGTCATTCGTGTGTCTTGTGGGCGGATCTGAGAAGTGAACAAATTTTTCAACTTCAAGCGACAAACTACGTATCATATAGATTTTTGCTAAGCTGAGTTCTACGCTTCTAATCTCACTCTAGTGTTTTTTGTTTGTTTGTTTGTTTGTTTTTTTCGCTCCTGAAAGTTTAGGTTTTGGGTTTGCGAAAACTGAAATATCCTTAAACTTAACTTATATATGGGCTTAAGCATAAGCTAAGATTTAAAATTACCGGCGAGTTGAATATTGTTTTGTGCGAAAAATCTAACTCGACTTGAGACTAGTCGCAAATGATTTTCTTTTAAGCATAACTAAAACAATGAAGACTTGATTCCTATAGTCACTATACTCGGCTTTGCAGTTGAATTCAGGCCATGTATAATAGACCGCGAACACGGAGCGTTCAAAAGAAGTCTCTTGATAAAGTTTGATCAAAACAGCTCAGTCACGTACTCACGTTTCATGTGGCGTGAGTCAGTTTGATTGACGGCGCATCAGTAAGACTGTTTCTGATTGGATAAGATCCACAGGAGGAAAATTCCTCCTGTAGATTTGGCGCGCTGCAAGTGATAAAAGTCCTTTACGTGCGGGCCTACCACCGGAACCAGAAATGAGAAGCGAAGGACGTTTGAGAAAGTCTAGCTCCAATAGACCCTTCCACGGTTTTTTTTCAACTTTTGACAAGGACCAGTTAGCAAAAATTTATTGACACTGCTAGAAAGAGTGCCTTAAAATTAGTAAACTTGCTAAGTGTGAGAGTAAAGAGAGAGAGAGAGAGAGTATAGCTCTGCAAATTTGCAAAATTTTACGGATGTTTGTATGGTGGGGGGGGGGGGGACACGTTTGTTAGTTTTCATCCTATCACTCTCAAAGTTGGCAACTTTACTGTTTTTAAAGCACTCTTTCCAGCGGTGTCGATGGATTTTTGCTAACTGGTCCATGTGAAAAGTTGAAAAAACTGTGGAAGGGTATATTGTACCAAGGGAATCCCCCAGGATCTGCAAGGGTGCTGCTTGGTCTTCAGGCTCAGCTCTGTAACATACACCACCCTATCCCCTCACAGGCTATGGAAAACTTCTCACCTGTACTTTAAGACAGGCTCCAATTGTACCAAGGGACTCCCCCAGGAGTTGCAAGTGTGCTGCTAGATCAATAGGCTCAGCTTTGCCGTCATCTTTTACTTTTGGCACGGGTGTCGACACAGCCTTGGGGCTCACAATTCCAAGACTTTTCTTGACCTCCTCAGCTTTTTTCCTCCAATGCTGGACAAGGAGAAAATTAAACAATTGGCAGAGGTTTTTATCCATTTAAACTTAAAACTTACATATGATCATAAAGTGACAAAGATCCAGCAGAACGATAAAACCTTAATTATTTCCACATTACAAATTTCCAATCACAAATCTCCTCAAACTCCCAACAAAACAGTACCAAAGCAAAGTATCTTATAACAAAAATTTTTGTGACAACTTTTAAAATTCTGCCATTTTGACAATAATTTTTTAGCAAATTTGGAGAACTTCCTTTAGAGGATTTCGTCTAGTATTAAAATGAGCAACACTCATTATTTATGACATAAAAATTTTCACAACAACATTGCTCTTACTAAAAAACTGTGCAAAATGTGAAGATTTTAAGTGAAAAAAAAAAACCCTTCCTGAGATAAGGCACCGGTACTTCTCAATGGCTTACAAATAAATGGTCATACTGTAGGAAATAAAAGTAAAGTCTACCTAATGCTAATTACATTTATACAAACCTCCTTCTCCTCTTCACTGAGGTTGTTCCAAGCGGTGCCGACTTTTTTACTGATTTCAGTAAACTCTGAAGAAGAACAATTTTCATGAGGGAAATGAATCACCTTTGAGCCTAGTTGTATGGCCTTGCTCACCAGGTGTGGAAATTAATTCCTTGTGTCTCAAGGACACATGAGGTTGCACGACCTAACAAAACTTGTTTTGTACTATATCAATCTCAAGAGAAAGCGTTTCCAACCCTGAGAAGAGAGAATGCATAGCATGTAGACTCATAGATGTAGCACAAGATGTGTAGCAGAGTTTTTTGCACTTCACAGTTTTTTTCCACGGAGTTTTTAACCCTCTTTTTAAATAATGAAAAAAACAAACAAACAAACAAACAAAACGAAGAAGAAGAAAAGAAACAAATACCGGTAGTCAAAAGTTCTGATAATTAGGACCAGGTTTCCAAACGATCATGCTCATAATTTTCTTTACTTTGACTTGATGAGAAATTCTTGCTGAGTTTGAGAACTAATAATAATATTAATAATAATAATAATAATAATAATAATAATAATAATAATAATAATAATAATAATACTACTAAATGACCATTCATGATTGGTGCATAAGGCAATCCCTTACTATTATCTTGTAAGTAAGTCTAGCTTCACCATAGAGTACTTACCTAGTCCGGGGTTTTCTTCTACAATTTTCTTGCGTTGCTGCTTGCAGAATAGCAAATAGGACGTCACTACTTTGGGCTTCTGAGGAGATCAATACAAAAGCATGCAAATACTGTAAGACTAAACTGTTTGAGTGAAAATTAATAAAAACTATAAGCAACAGTTGGCTACACAAATTGGATAATTATAATATCAGTTAAATAAAGTTTTACACCATGAGCAGTCAGCCTTCTCCTTCTGCTCAGGGACGGTCAAGAGAGACGATCTTGTGCATGCAAAGGATGACGTATTTTTGGCAACAGACAACTTGCACAAAGTTGCATTTTCTTCTTGCTTGACTGACCCAGAGTGAAAGGAGGTACTGCTCACATTCTAAACAATTTTGGTGATAGATTTACCAGAAGATCTGAAGATGCTTGTTTTGTATCCTAGTTGATCACTGTTTCTTCCTTGGATCAGTCTGAATGACAACATAAATGTAAGGGGGAAATGCCTTTACTTAATAGTGCTCCTTGAAATACTGCGACTATTCAAATTAAAACTAATGAGTAGTGCTTTTCTGTGTCACTGTTCTTGTTTTAATATTTTACAAAACAAATTTGTATAATTTTTCCAAGTTTTAAGCTTGGGAAGGATAAATTCAAACACACCTCTGGAGACTTGCTGGTTTTTACTGGAGTTGTGCCTGCCTTGCTCTTCTTACTTGCTGCTACATGAACTGTTTTTTTCTTCTGGTTGCCTGCTTTAGCTTGCGTAGCTGCTGGCTGTTCACTTTTCTTCTTCTTCACTTCAGATTTATCACCTGATGGAATCTTGTCTTTTTTGATCACCAATTTGACAGGTTCACTTTCAGACTGTGATGAGGACAAATCTGCCTGCTTTGCCTTCTTTTTCTTTTTTGCACTTTCCTTTGAGTGTTCTGTTGACTTTGCATCACTGCTTTCCTTTGATTGTTTTTTTGTCTTTGATTCACTGCTCTTTTTGGCATCAAGTTCTGCACTTTGCATTAGACCAGGACTATCTGCTGCCATTTCAAGATCAATGTTCTTGGAAGAGAGACCTTTAAATTTGATGGAAATCTTCTTTTTCTTTGTTTCTGAGTTTTGACTTTCATCAGCTTCTGTTGTGTCCTCAGATAATTTAGCCGCACTTTTCTTGTGACGTGGTTTCTTTGGAGAGCCATCATCATGACTTCCTGATGAATGTTTGTGCTTATGATGATGATGGTGGTGGTGGTGATGATGATGTTTTTTGTGCTTTGTTGACTCTACAGATTGTGGAAGATGTAGTTTTAAAATAATGTGCTCCTGTTCTGTGCCTTCACTGGCAGAATTGCTAGAATCTTTCTTTGATTTCTTCAATACCTTTCCCTTACCTTTCTCAGTTTTCTGTTCAGTATTTTTGCTTATCTTTCCTTTCTTGCTACCCTTTGAAACACTGGTATTTAAATCATCAGAAGGTTTCAAGCTATCAGATACCCCCATGGCAAGATCACTTAGAGAAAATGAATCTTTATTTCCTATGTTTTCCTGTTTTACTGTCACAGTGCTTTTCTTTAGTGATTCACTTTGCTTTTCAGATGACTCAGTTGGTTGTTTCTTTTTACTGGAGCTCTTAGATTTGGTTGTCTTTGGTGTTGCCAAGGTTTCATAGTCAGAGACAGTCTTTGGTTCTTCTTTCACCTTGACGTCAGTTGCAATTGACGTCAATGCAGGAGTTTGTTCTGGGGAAGTGACTTTCTTTTTCACAGGTTTACCCTTCCGTTTACTTGAGCTGCCTTGATCTTCTTTTGACTCAACTGAGCGACTCCTCCCTTGATTCAGTTTGGAGGAGCTTGGAGTCTTAACAGCAGCACTGTCCAAAGCTCCCATTGTAGACACTTCTGTACTTTCTACTTTGACTGGCAAATGTGCACCATCAGGCGTCTTGTCTGTGTGGTTTGAAGCCTGCTTTCCCTCCTCCTTAGAAGATCTCTGATTACTAGTGAACTGCTGACTACTGCCACTCTTTCTTCTCTTTGGTTCTTTCACAACTTTTCCCATTTGTTTCTCAGTAAGGCTCCCTGTAACATATCTCTCATCCTCTGGAATTTTTTCAGAGGCAATACTCTCTTTTTTGGTTTCGTCAGGGACTTCATCACCTTCAAGAAGTGAGAAAGTTCTTTTTGGCTTATGTCCCCGTGATGAAACTCTTACTTTTAGTGAGGGCTCTTCGGATGTTACTGGTGTAATGTTTGACACACTCTGCTGACCTTCTTCCTCTGCCGCCGAATATCTCCTCTTGGAGCCATGAAGTTTTGGAGTCCTCGTTTTCGACGATGTTTGTTCCGGAGTAACCTGGCTAGTTTTTACATCGTCTTCTTCCTCAAGGAAAGGAAAACTTTTCCTTGGTACATGAGCCCTTGATGACGACCTTACTTTGGGAGAGGTCAATTCTGCTGACTCACTTTCAACTTCTGGAGAGTCAGGCACTTCTTTTGTTAACTCGTCCTTTTCTTCATCTTCTAGCAGTGGAAAGACTCTTTTGGGGACAGGGGTCCTTGATGAAGACCTGACCTTAGGTGAGGCCTCATCTGGAGTTTCTCTCTTGACCCTTATGCTTGAAGGACCTTTTTCTTTTGGGGTCTTGAGAAAGACATCTGTGCTTTTTGGTGTTGTCTCTGTACCAATGAGGTCAGATTTTCTCTTTGCTGAATTGACTTTGGTAATCTTTTTATCACGGCTGTTTTGTCCAGCTTTACTAGTTAATTGTCCTACACTTTCAAATTCATCCCTTGATAGATTGGGTACATCAGTTTCTGTTCTGAGCTCTTTAAGGTAATCTTGATAACTCCGCCTCGTTTCCCTTTTGTGACCCACATCATAAGCAGCAGTAACTTTATTTTTTTGTCTCGAAGCCTCGTTCTTCGGAGTAATTTGTTGTGAGTTTGTTGAAGATAAAGAATGTTCCACCGGTGGAATCAATGCAGAATCACCTGGTTTAGATACCTCAGGCGTTCTTCCAATAACAACAGTTTCTTCATCATCAAACACTTTTGGCTTTGGAGTCCTTGACGATCGTCTAACACCAGATTCGCTATCATCTACAGAAAGATTTTGTTCTTGACCTTCACCGTGCTCAACTCCTTTGTGTGATTTCGATCGCTTCTTTTGTGGGATAAAGGAAGGAGAAAAGTCATCATCTCCACCTGTTTCTCTTCTACGCTTACTTGCCTTTCGATGAGACATGGGATCAACTGTTATCAACACTTTCCGCCTGAGTAAAATGAAACTAAACACACAAAGGCAAAGCGAAATTCAGCCCGCCATTTTGTTATGCTAGCTGAGATGAGTGGAGTCTAGGCTCCAGTCATTTCCAGTCCCTATCGTCCGTTCATCATGGCGGCGTTTCGAATCTGAAGTGCGTTGTTTCTATCAACTCGTTTTACGTTTTTTTCCTCATTTGCTGTTGCTAGATTATTCAAGGAAATCTCTAAGGTGAAATCATGAGTTCTTCAGACATTAAAGGTAAGTAAATACTTGCTTTTTCCCTTGAAATAAGCTTTTTAAATGCATACGTATAATATGTTGCCAATTAACAATTATTTTCCAAGAGGGGTTCAAATTTAACTCTCTATATCCAGATTTAATTGGAAGACTCACGAACCAGAACACAGAAAGCCAGAGAACGGGATGCAAGAAATGTGGATACAGTAAGTTTTGAGACTCTTTCTTTAGCAGTGTCACGTCTTCCTACCGAGAAAAGGAAGATATCAACCTCGTCCCCAGGGTCTTCTCGCTTTTCAATATGGCGGCGGCTCGGGAGAAGACCCTGGCACATAGCGACCTAAAACGGTCGCTGATTGGCGCCATTCTTACATGTGTTCTGATTGGTTTACGTCTTCCAAAAGCAAAGATGGCGGATCTTTGTGGGTTCTTCCTGCAACCCAAACATTGCTATTTCTAGGTCTCTGTGATGTGAAAGGTGAACAGTTTTTCTGTTTGACAATTTACAAATCTGCAGCTGTTCCGTATGAGGAAGATCTGAAGTACCAAACCCAAGATTCGTAGATTATTCGGGTTAAAAGTTCCTCTATCGCGATCGGCTGGTGATCTACGTAAGAACCTTACCAATCGTCAATGTGCACAATACTTTAGAGTTTTGGAATGGCAGTCGCTGGATATAATGTGGCGTAGTGGACTGTGAAATACTTAATGGTAATGTACTTGCTCCGATTTTTGTCATAAATAAAGCATAATCGCGCACTAATTATTTGTGTTTCCATGGTCATTGAAAACTTGTAAGGCACTTGTATGTCTTATGTATGTATTGTTTTATTTATACATGTTAGATTCATTCGCAAAATTGTCCTATCGCTGCGAATTTGCTTTGCAATTAAGGAATCTAATAAAAATGAAAAACCGGTGTAAATCAAATAAAACTATATAAAATAACTTAAATGAGTCAGCTGCTGCTTAGGGCATTCCATTCTTTGATAAATTTGTAGAAGCTAAATTTACAGATGCTGTTACTATAGCTGCTGATATTAATAAATAATTTCAAGTGCGGAGAACAAGTTGCTTGCATAGGCAATTTAGGTAATTTGAGGATTTCCATCGCAGGGATAAATAGCTTTATACACATTGGACGGCTACATGTACGTGATTCTACAACGTTGCTTTAATTATTAAGTTACTCAGAATGGTTGAGACTGTTCCAAGTTCACACTTGTAGAAGTGAATTGAATGAATTTAGAGGGTGTTTTTAGTTCTTCCACACCATGAGAGTGTTTCTGCTTACGGGGACTCATGCAGCTAACTACTGGCATTTTCAAGGCATGACTTAACTGGGGTAATATAAACCTGAATCTTAAAAATATGATAGTGATGTGGGCAATGGGACAGAACTGAGCTGTGTTCATGAGCTTGCTTGGATTTTCAAGGCAGGGCCTAATTTGGGTTTACAAGCCTGATTCTCCTTGGTATCAGGACAGCTAGCCAGGATTACATTTTCAAAAATTATTGGTAACTTGTCAGTGAAGTTTTAGTGATCATAACACGATAAGGCAGCCAATTGCTTAGGAGTAAACCATGCTTCCAAGCTTGCTAATCCCAAAAAGGGACTCTAACATATTTGCTGTAATCTTTTGTATGGTAGACTGCTTCTGTGTTGTTGCTTGAAGGTGGAGTTGAGAACTAGACATCGTGAGCGTCCAACTGCCAGGGCCAGTGAATTACTACTCTAATTTTGTGGAAGGGATTTCTTGTGTAAGTTACCATAACCCATGCCCCTTTTAGTGTCTAAATACCAAGGGGTAGGGGATTGATGGTATGAAGAATGTAAGGGACCTGGAATTTGCAACAAAATGTTTTCTAATTTTTCATAATTCACAACATACTTTTTTTCAGGTTAGCATTTTTTGCCAAACAGGCATGGAATTTGACCTTGCACTCATTGATATTATCAGGTTATAACTTCATGACTTGTCATTATTCTCACCTCCCTGTTACTTGAATTTTCTGTCACCATATTCAATTTATTGCCAGTCAAATACATTAAATGGCCACTGGAAAAATAAATTGTCCTTCTTAGCAGGGATAATGTTGCCTCTAACAGATATACATGTATGTATGGCACTTGGTTTGATCATGCTTCCTTTTATTTTTCAAACATCAACAAAAATGTGATATCAACATAAGAGCACCCTAGGTTGATAGCATGTTATTTTGTTATTCCTTTACTCAATGTTAATTTTAAATTCTCATTAAAGAACTTCATTAAAATAGTCATTTTTTCTCCTTTTCTTCTTGAACCCCCATTTCCCATTGATTTCCATTTTTAAACAGTTCCAAACTTCACCCAAATAACTCAATTCATTGAAGTACTCAAGGAGGAAATTTCTTAAAACCTATAAAGGAATATTATTCCCAGCACTGGTTGAACAAACAAAGAGGACTGTATCTATCCACTGTTCAAATGCTTTATTTGCCCATTCTTTACAGGCTCTTATTTTACTAAATTCTAACAGCCAAGATTACACACATAACTTTTTCCAAAAGTAAATTGTTGTTGATATCATACCTTATCATTAGCCCAGTCAGTTATTAATAACACAAGTGTGTTAGTATTGGACACTCGTCTACAATGATATTTCTAACAATATTAACAGTAAATAATAAATAAATACAAACGATATTTCTAACTCAAAAAAACATGCACATAAAGTATCATGAGGAAATATTTGTAAACTGGACAGCTCAAGCACAGAAAGCAGTATTGAAAGTGACAAATCCTAGGAGATCTGCAATTGAACAAGCAAATATGTAGACAGGAATGGGACTAAATAAATCCAACAATGCCAACATGACCACTGTTCCCTTTAAAGCCACACCTGGGATTTGCTGGATTAAACACCACTAACTGTTTGACTATGCAATTGCAACATGGCTCTCTGGAAGAGCACTTGCAATAAATGGGATGCTGTAACTTCTAAATAAATCTTATGATGATGATGAACAATGATTCGTCCCTCATCTCAAGCATACCAGCCCTTACCCGTATTTTATTATAAGCTGTAAAGATGACGAAATGTTAAAAATGTTCAAAGACTTATGTAATCACTCCTAATAAATAAACATGGGCATTTTTTTTTATCTCCAGTGGTTGAACAGGATAATGAGAAGTGTTTCCCATGAATTGAAAAGCTCAAGAAACAGATTGCTATGGGATAGCAAGCAGAGTAAAGTAACTTAAGATTACATACAAACTTTGTTACTTGAACATATAAATCTTTGAAAATAAAAAGAAAGTTGCAAATAGATGTGCAGTCCATGCTAGGGTACACTATGCCAAAGATCTTTGGTATGGATCAATCCATAAACAAACAGTCATAAGAGTCACAAACAAACAGTCATAAGAGTTACATTTACCAAACCAAGTTGGCTAGGATCAGCAAGTAAAAAATAAATAGACTGGTTGAGCATAAATAGATAAATAAATAAATAATTTGCAACAATTTACCGTAAGATAAATTATGCCAAAAGCCGCCTATCCTCATGAAAAAAAAATACACGTTCGTTCGAGTGTATTCGTAAGCAAACAATTTCACTTGATCAACATTTAAAAACAAGTGGTCAGGGGAAGATGTAAGACTTCAGCTTAATAAATTACCCTGATGATTTTCTATTTTGCGCGTGATCTATGAGTTCGGCGAGCTTTATACTGTACGCACAAACCATATTAAATGAACGGCCAAAACAAGACCTCTAACACTTTGCCGTGTTCCTAAAGCCCGTATATGTATAACTTGTCTTTGTTTTTCTCTTTTTCTTCACGCATGTTTGAACCAACCTTCAGCCTTTTCCGCCATTTTGTTTATCTTGACCTCAGCCGTAATCTCGTACCCAGATCTTCTCACTCACTTCGCCTTAGCCGCCATTTTGAATACATTTCCATCCTCGTTGGAAATTTTGGTCACGTGATTCTGCTGTGTGCCAGGGTCTTCTCCCGAGCCACCGCCATATTGAAAAGCGAGAAGACCCTGGGGACGAGGTTGAGGAAGATATAGTCTGTTCTTGTGTGACGAGCGTGACAGTATGGGCTATTCCATTTAATATCCGCACCCCCCCAGTTGAGGACGGACCTTTCCCTCTTACCCCTGAAGAATTCCATTAAAAAGTGTTACCCCCTGAAGACTTCCTTAACCTTAAAAAATGGATTTACCCCTGAAGAATTTCACAAAAAAAAGCATTTACCCTCGAAGAATTCCATGAAATCTCAGTTTACTGTGGAAGAATTCCACTTATAATATGGGTTTTACCCCTAAAGAATTCCCCAGCTTCTGGCCTTTACCCCTGAAGAATTCCTCCACTTTCATCCCTTACCCCTGAAGAATTCCACTGTTCCTCAACTGGGGGGGGGGGGGGGGGGGTGCAGAGGAGCAACTACAGAATACAGGGCCATCTTTTGAGGTCTGTTATTTCAGCCGGCCTGTCGGCTCGCCAGTCGCGTTGAGTGTTTATAGAACGAGTAAGATATATTATTTAGTGGCTCAGCGGCTCGTCGGCTCGCCAGTCGCATTGAGTGTTTATAGAACGAGTAAGGTACATAATGTAGTGGCTCGGCAGCTCATCGGCTCGCCAGTGGCATCGAGTGTTTATAGAACAAGTAAGGTATATTATTTAGTGACTCGGCGGCTCATCGGCTCACCAGTCGCGTTGAGTGTTTATAGAACGAGTAAGGTATATTATTTAGTGGCTCGGTGGCTTGTTGGCTTGCCAGTCACGTTGACTGACGAGCTGACGAGCCAGCTGAATAACATATCTTATAATCGACTGATGAGCCGCCGAGCCATCTCAATTCTAATAGCTAGAAAAGTGGCCCTGTATTCTGTAGTTTAGCTGGTGCAGATATTAAGTGGAATAGTCCAATAGAGGGTCACAGTAGGCACAAGTCCTGTCATCCCACCTATTTTTTTTCCTGTAACTCTCTGTTAATAATAATAATAATAATAATAATGAATTTATAGAGCGCTATTTCTAGTGCTATCCAATAGCGCTTTACAATAATTTTAAAAATGTCACCAATAAAATTGATAAAAACGTAAAAATATCTGAAACATGAGAAAAATAAAGTAACTAATAAAATAACTAAGCTGTAAAAATGAAAAAAGACTAAGAATCATTAAAACCTTTAAATGAAACTAACTAATTAACTAACGTAACTAATTAACTAACTGACTTAACTACATTAACTTAACTGCCCTTCTTTACATTGGAATCCTGATCCCGCCCAAACATATTATTATTATTATTATTACTGAAGGAAACAAGTTTTTATGGTCGTTGGTCCTTGTGGAATGAATAAGATCACTGTAAGCACTATTTGTTATTCAGTAGCTAGTAGGATGCAATAGTATTCAGTAGTAGGGTCTGTAGTTTAACCAATGCTAACAAACAAGGTTAAAAACCATTGATTTTTCTTTTTTCCAGGTGGTCACTTGACTTTTCAATGTCGCAACTTTGTTCGTGTTGACCCTAAGAAAGATGTGGTTGTTGATGTCAGTAGTACCTCGAGTGAGGATGAAAGTGACAAAGAAGTTAGCGTTAGTTCCACATCAACTCCATCCTCATCTGATTCAGATGAAAATACAAAGAAAACAAAGACTAGGAAAAGAAAAACATTAAAAGAACGACAAAGATCTTCCAGGTACCTGTTGTAAACTTAACAATAAGTCCCTTGCAAGTAATATAATTGCTATTTCCTGGTACCGATAACATTTAAATATCCTGTGACAAGCCACACTTTATGGATAAATTAAAAATGGGGTTATCTTAGATTGGAGTGAAGATGTCTCTGCTATCATGTCATTTCCTTAGACAAGAATCCTGGCTTCTCATTGTTTCTCTCCACTCAGAGATGGAAAACTTAACAAAATCGTGGGGTAACCCTGAGATGGTCTAGTCTTTCATACAGGGAGGTGAAGTGATACTCCCAGTCACTTTATGCTGGATATCCTGTGGATGGTCTAGCATCCCATCCAGGAGGGAGTGCTAATACTCCTAGTCACTTTGTGCTGGGTATCCTGTGATGGACTAGTATCCCATCCAGGGGGGAGTAGTTATACTCTTGGTCATGTTATGCTGGGTATCCTGTGATGGACTAGCATCCCATCCAGGGGGGAGTAGTAATACTCCTAGTCACTTTATGCTGGGTATCCTGTGATGGTCTAGCATCCCATCCAGGGGGGGAGTAGTTATACTCTTAGTCACTTTATGCTGGGTATCCTGTGATGGTCTAGCATCCCATCCAGGAGGGAGTGGTAATACTCCTAGTCACTTTATGCTGGGTATCCTGTGATGGTCTAGCATCCCATCCAGGGGGGGGGGGGTAGTTATACTCTTAGTCACTTTATGTTGGCTATCCTGTGATGGACTAGCATCCCATACAGGGGGGAGTAGTTATACTCCTAGTTACGTTATACTGGGTATCCTGTGATGGATTAACATCCCATCCAGGGGGGAGTATAATTCTATAAAGAATACATGTAGGAAACCTTGTTAGGATTCTGTGCAGAGGTCGTTGTAGCATTTCTGCCAAGGAGGAAGAGAAATTGCCAGCTGCCTTCACATTTTGAGAAAGCTGGTAGCTCATTCTGTTGGAAAGATGTGAATATAGTTCTTTGAAACAGATCAAGACGGTCATTGTAATTTAAGTCTTAAGCTGTCTTTTTGTCATTGTTTGGTTACTTCGTTTTCCTTAATATTAGATCTAAGTCACTTGAAAGGACTTTAAAAGAACGAGATGTACCACGACAAAGAGCTGCGTCGTACTCACCACCTGCATCAAACAAGTAAGATGTTAGCTTGTATTGCAGCAGTATGTAGACCTTATCCCTTCCAGAACCAAGCATCAAAAATTATTTATACCTAGAGTAATGATCCTGAGTTGAGTAGCAAAATTAGTATTATTTTAAAAGGAACAAAGCTCTCCTTTTTGTAGTTGAGGGGTTGTATGGGTCATAGAAAACCTGGAAAGTCATGAAAATCAAGCCTTGGTTTTAATGGAAAGTCATGGAAAATGAAGTTTTTTGTACAAAAAAAAAATTCAGCAGACTTTGCTTTTTTGTGAGAGTGAAAAACCAAGAATAGAACTTTGATGGGTTACAAACTGGATATAGTTCACTTTTTCGTTAACCAAAGGCTACACTTAGATGATGGAAAAAATTAAAAGGCCATGAAAAAGGTCCTGAAAAGTTCTGGTATTTCAAAATCTTAAGAGGGTATAAACCCTGATCATGAGTTAGCCAAAAACTTTCAAAAACTTGCTAGGGTCTTGTAGTTTCATTCCATTTTATTTTGGGCAAAAATGGAACTGCCTAAATGTAACAGCTACTCTCAGGGGAGCATTCTATTGTAAGTCCAATGAATTATCTGTAAATTTCTATATTCCATCCATTGAAATTCGATCATGGTTTTTCATAAGGTTAATTTTTATAACAATTCTTTTTATTTCTACTGCAGCAGAAAGAGGTATCATTCACCAACAACAGATGAAAGTGATCAAAGTAAGGACTTTCAGTTTATCTCAAACAAACAAACAAACAAACAAACAAACAAATTATTCAATACTGAGAACGATTACTTAAACAGAGTATGGTAAATGTTGTGTAAAAGCCTTGTTCCATTCAGTTTGTCAAAAATGTCTTATACCTAAAATTATGATGTAATTCTAAGTATAAGATATCTTTGACAAACTGAATGGAACAACATAACAACATAACTGTACACTGTAGTCAAGAAAGGGAAATGAAAAAAATTGTGACCTGGCTCTGTTCTGTAAACAACCTCATCATTCCATCATTTCACATTGTTGTTTTGTGGGGGACGGCTAATAAAGGTATCAAAGTGTGTCATGCATGTGAATAATGTTGTTCTGCTCATGAAACACCCATGTCTGCACACAGCAGTGAAATTAGCATTACCCTTTAAGCTCTGATATGAAAATGCATATTCTCCTTACTGTTCTCCATACATTTCTTGTGGAACTAGTAACGAGGATTTGTCTTAATATCAAGACATCTCCTTATTCTCCTTGGTGATCACTTCCTTTATTCTCATCAATCAAATATTTGAACAAGTAGCAATGATGTAAAGAGAATTTCATTTTTGTCACTGTTAAGGCTGTAAGGGTAAAACTGCAAATTATCACTCATTGAAATTTTTCTTGGTGGTGACTAAAATAAATGTGTAGCAGATTTGGAGACTGTGTGTTATAGAAAGCTGGCTGCCAATGACTCTTGTTTTGACGGTGGTCGACAAAAACACATACTCTAATCCAATGGAAATGATTATAAAGTATTTTGTAACTTATCTTAAAAATTAATAAACACACCACACAGGATCAGAGGCGGGAATCTCGTTTATTGATGTTACGTGTCCATACAGGGAGCAATACAGCAACTGATTTATATCTAAGGGATCTGACCTAAGTGCATGCAAACCCTTATAAATGAAAACAAAATAAAGTTGACAGAGAGATGCCTTCGAATGATTCTTGAATAAATTACAAACTCTTAAATAGCCCCTTTGGTCCCTGAGGACAAATCATGCCTTACAACGCACCTAAAATACTTGTATATATAACACAATAATACATACTCGTGTGTAATTAGCAAACCGTTACAAAATATATTTTTCAGGTGATGATGACTCTGATGAAAAGAGAAGAAAGAAGAAAAAGACAAGGAAACATAAGTGAGTACCCTGAAGGAGGCATGTTTCATTAAACAGAATGGGTACAGAAAGGGAAATAAAAGAGAAAGAACTAGAATCAACATTGGAAGAAAGTTATGATGAGGGATTTTTACGATTAATTTTATGGGAAAGGAAATACAAGACAGAAGCCGAAATTTAATGCCCGCTTAAATGCAATAATTTTTTTTGCACATTGTTAAAACCTCAAACCAACCGCCTGGTCCATCCAGTTTGTTGTTGATGATGCCCGTGCCACGTCTTCTTTTTTCTCTGTTACAATTTGGCTGTGAAGCAGCAAATTTGAGTCATAATTTGACTCATTTTGCTGCTTTGCAGCTTGATTTTGTTTGATGGGGAACAGGAACAGAACTTATGTGAACAGTCCTATTAGTGGCATAAGCTATACACGTGCTTTAACCCTTAAAGCTCCAATAATGATCAGCATCAAATTTCTCCTAATCATATCAATGCATTATAACATGTACAGGTCACAGGAATCAAGGAATTGATCACCAATGACAAACTGTTTTGATGTTTAAACAAGTTCTCCTAACTGGTACTGAACAAAATGTGTGGAGACCAGTAAGGAGAATTTGTATTAATAATGAAGTTGGGGCTTAAAGGGTTAAATCACACACAGGCTCCTTTCAGCTTGTTTTAGTGGTATATTTATATCTGCAATAATTTGTTGACAGGAAAGAGCGTTCCAAAAGTAAACACCATAGCAAAAAACACAAACACAGAGAAAAGAGGAAAAAGAAGAAAAGCAGAAAAGAAGATTCTTCCTCAGAATCAGATTGATAACAAGGGAAATTTCATTTTTATGTGGATTGCAAAAACTGATTAGTGAGGTCAGAACTAGATAATCTTATTTAAGTACTGAAAACATCCGATAAACCGTCTACAAACTAAGGGCTTAGTATTTGTGGCAGGGGAAATTAGAGGGGAGTGTAGGGGCTGGGGGTGGTGTTACAGATGCTGGGTTTTACTAGTCAGTTTTCTAAATTTATTTTCTACCTTCAATTTCTACAATAGTGTAAATTTTAATTTAGAAATACAGTCCCAGTCTCATTATACTGGGCAATTTTGCTTTAATCGTAGCTAGTAAGTAACTATGCTATGAGTAACCAGCAGAAGTTTGCCTAGTGTGATTGTTGGATTAAGAGGAGTCCACTAAGGACTGTCATTGATGTTTGAGCAGATGCCATTTTTCGCTGTCTAGTGAGAGGTTGTCCGGTTCCTGTTAGTTGATGATAGAGCAGTTTTCAAATGAGTGTCGTAAAACCAAAACCAAAGTAATTACTCTAACCAATCACAAAAGGAACAAAATACAAAATGAACCAAGCAGAAATTGAGGCAAATACAATACAATAATAGTGGTGAGCAAGGGTTAACACATGCAGGTCACGATTGGTTTTCGTTTTATGTCCGATTGGTTGTAAACGTATTACTTTCCACACTTATTTGAAAACTGCTCTAAAATGACAATATTATTAACTTCTCACTTTATAGTAGGATGACTTCCACTCAGACAACACTATTGTTACAGATGGGCTGTGGGTTTGAAATAATTGGCAAAGGTTTTCTGCATTTGCAAGTTGTATGTTTTTCCAAGACTTTTAGATTTTTATCTAACCACTTGAACCTGTCTGTCCGGTCAGGCTCTTAGCTTATTTTGGGTATTATACTAGATCAATATAAAATTATTTGACCACACTGTAATAGTTGGTCAAAAAAATGATTGTCAGCTTATTGGTCTGTGACTATCAAAACAAGTGTCGCAGCCTGTTGCCGTGTGCATTCTTGGATAGTTAAACCCTTTATTTAAAAAGCCCCATCAGCAAAAAGCCTTACTTTTCCTTTACACCCCTCCTCATCCACAAGTGTAACCTGCGATCAGGCATTCCCCTTTTTTTTCCTGATTGCAGGTTACCGCAAGTGTGACACTGTAGATTTGAGGACAGTTTTTTGGTAACCATCCTCAGATACCCAGGGGCAGGTAGCTGGGGTGGGTAAACTAAAACCGATAAAATCAGTGCAAGTGAAAGTTTTCAAAACAGGCAGTCTTGTGAACTTTCACGTGCACTAATTTTGTCCATTTTGTCTTCTTCCCGCTTCAACTATTTTCTGCTTGTCCTTGAGGACGTTCTACAACTAGAGACAAATAGTGAAAATTTATTCCTTTTATTTAGACTTCTGTTAAGTCTGCACTGTGGTAAGGCATTGAAAAATATGTGAACCTTGTAAATAATAACCTACTTTGGTGGTTACATTATAATTCATTATTTAACAAACTCGTCTACTGTAGATAGACATTCTACAATCCTTGAGTTTGTAAAGTGTAAAATACACACTGATAGACGAAAATATTAACCCTTTTATTTTCTAGCTACATTTGTACAACCCAATTTTAGCTACTGTATTTGAAAATAAAGATGAAACTACAGCTTTTAAATAATGTTTGAAGTCTTTACATCAAACTAAGGGACTTTTCTGTTGGTATTTTGATTTTATGTGAATCCAAAAATATTGAGGAAAGGGTATACATCAAACTAAGGGACTTTTCTGTTGGTATTTTGATTTTATGTGATTCCAAAAATATTGAGGAAAGGGTATACAGTGAGTAGCCAATAATTAAATGTATCGTGAAAAACCATTTACACTTTTGTAATAAGTAACATTTTTGCCTCAAAAACAGAATGGCTCTAAAATGACCTTTTTTTCCTTTTCACTGCACCATCCCTGTTACAGTTTCATAAATTAACATTGAATTATTTAGTAATGTTAAATTTTCATAAACGATAAAAGTTGGTACACAGAAGGGGAGTGGTTTCATTTGGTCGCATAAACCAGTTTAACAAACAGTACACAATAAGGGACATTCACAAGATCATTCTGAAGGTACAATTAACCCTTTAACCCCCAAGAGTGACAAGCATCTAATTTCTCCTTACAATATCACTAGTTGATCAAGTACAGGTCATGAGAATAAAGGAAATGACCGCCAGACATGAAAGGTGTTGATGTTTAATCAAATTCTCCCAACTAGTAACATAAAAAGTATATGGAGACAGTGAGGAGAATATGCATGTTGATATTGGGGCCTAAAAGGTTAAGTCCCCATTACTTGTTCTACGAATTCAAGCTGGTTGTGAATTCAGGGGACAAGTCACAGGGACCACAAACTGGGTAGTTCCTGTGAAGGGACTTAGTCCCCAGAGCAAGTCCCCTTAGTATGCCGACTCATGTGCGTGCAAATGACAGGGTGCAAAAGGAAATGAAAGCATGTTTCACCAAGTTGTTTTTGCCGGATATGATGTGGATTCAGGATCAAAAGAACATTGTTTTGAAGAAAAGTTGAAAGACTGCAACAGAAACTATCACATTTGTGGTAAATTATTGAAACCTACCACCTCATCCTAACTCAGTTTTTACCTTCAGTTTGAAGACTGAACTTCAATAATAGCAGACATGCCATCCCATCATCAGTGTTAATATTAAATGTAGCTCCTAATGTTCCAAATTCTTGAAATAAGAGTTTACCCATGACATGACTTTTTGTACTTTCTTGTACCAACTCATGGATAGAATTGCATTTTTCCCCCAAACATTTCAAGTCCTAGTAAACACAGTCTGTTATCTTAAGTCCATAAGCATTGAGGCTGGATTTTCCAAGTATGATTTCCACAGGTTGGAGAATCGAGCCATTGTTGCGCCCTCTATGACTCTGTGATCTGCTGACCAGCTGACATTGACTATGTGTGCCTTGTATATGTTATCATCCTCATCAAACCTAGGGACTTCCTGTAAAATGGAAAAAAAAATCACCATGTTATGTTGTGTGCTACCAAAACGTTTTGAAAGTAATGATACCCCAGAAGCAGCATCCCTCTGAAAGTGATGCTAAAATCTGATTGGTCTTAAGAATCCTGACTCTTAGAAAGTAACAATCTAACATTCACTTCTGGATAAAAAAAATGCACGTCATTAATTATATCAATACTAACAGGCTTTGATAAAATTGTACCGTACAAAAGAAACTGCTCAGACAAAGAATGAGCTCCTGTCTTAAAATTTTTATTGCACAAAGCACTTTAAGAATACCGCTTTTTGTAACAATTGTATGTGCACAGTGATTACATCGGGTACATTGTTATCAAGATCAATTAGTCCTCTTTGTACTGGTATGTATATAATTGTCAATGATGTACAAACCTGTATTCTTCCAATAGCACCAATGGCTACCTCGGGTGGCATTATCACTGGTTTGGCGTATGTGCCTCCAATCTGGAAATACAAAAAGAACCATACAATGTATTATATTTAGAACAAAGCCAATATTTCCCACTTTTGCAAAAGAGAATATTAGTGAGGCCCCCGAGAAGAAAAATCCTGACAAACAACACAGTGTTGAAACAGTGACAAGAACAAAATGCAATGACACCAAACAAAAAGGTGGCCGTTCTGAAAATGCTATGTGGTAGATTAATAAGAAAGATCACTGTCAAAATTTATGGGGTGTGCTAACTGCTGATTAATGCAACAAAACCGGTACAAATTTGAAATTCAGACAGTAGACATGCATAGAACTGTCAACACAGGGGACCCAACAATAGGAATAGGTCAGAGAAGTTAAAAAAGTAAAATTGACTTTGTTTAACGAGGGTGACACAAAACAGTTTTTCAACTGACAAACATGTGGGCCTCGGATTCCAGATTGAATTGGAATTTGGAATGTTGGTTTTTTGAGGAGGGAGGAAAAAAACCTGAGGACCCGGAGGAAAAAAAAACCCTTGGAGCAAGGATGAGAACCAACAACAAAATCAACCCACATATGACGCCGGGTCCAGGAATCGAACCCAGGCCACATTGGTGGGAGGCGAGTGCTCTCACCACTGCGCCATCCCTGCTCCCCAAAACTCTGGCAACTACTGACAGAGAATAACAAGACCATGAAAACAAAGCCTCAGTCACTTTTCTGCACAACAAGACAAGCACGTTTTCAAAATTTCTCTGACATTTCAGTGATTGGGATCTGATGACTGATCTGGAAGAGCTGTGTTACTTACTGATCCAATGTTTGACAGTGTGAAAGTCCCGCCTGTCAGGTCTTCTGGTGATAATTTACCACTAAGTCCAAACTGATGCAGTCTGTTGAGCTCCACAGCGATATCAAATAGCGACTTGTTCTGGACATTTTTCACATTTGGTACTAACAAGCCTTGCTGGGTATCCATGGCAACACCAATATTGTGTGAGCCCTGATAAAGCAAACAGGAAGTACTTTTGAACATCTTAACTTGATGACAGGTTGAATCTGAGCTCAACTAAACTGGTCATTTTACCAAAATGTTTGCCATCTTTTGTTTAATGTTGTGAATGGTCACTCTTCTGATGGGCAGCCTGGTTTGGCTAGCTGCACTGTACCATAAAGGCCCAGAGCCAAATGGCAATGAGAGTTGCCAAGAGTTTAAACTCTTATGTGTACACTTGAAGAATTTGAATCTGCTGAAATTCTAATAAGAATCCATGGAAGTTCCGACTCACTTTCATTTGGCCTCCAACACTCACAAATTCTGCTTGTCTCTTGACTGTGTGGTCTCAAACAAATGGAACTTGCATCAACTGTCATTCTGACTCCTTTGGCCAGGGCTTACGCAGACTGTCAAACTAGTCAGGCATTTCAGGAATTTGACAAACAGTGTTTGATGACCAAATGTTTTTTCAAAACATTTTGAAAACCTGAGCAGAAGTCAGCATCACAGTCCAACAACATCTATTCTATAGAGTTTCATTTAGAAACTGTTATTATTAATATTAATTTTCTACACGGCATCCAACTGACCTTGAAAGTAATGTTCTTACATTCTGGGTCTACTGAGCTGTTTAGTATTGGAAAGTGTAACAGGGCCATGGATGCTGCCTTCACAAAGAATGGCGTGAATGTCAGCTTCACACCTCTAGACTGGAATGATTCTTTACTATGGTTTCTCAGCCTATAAAAGAAAAAAAAACATCAAGTATGGAAAGTCTTTATTTGCCTTATAGCTCTCATCTGTCAGCACTTATTAATTAATTAATAATTAACACCGGTTTGTCAAGTTATCTTGACTAAGTGTTGCTACTCAATCTTTTCCCTGCATGGAATGCTAGTCCATTGCAGGGTACTCATAAGTAGTACTCTATTCTAAGGTTTTTACATCCCCCAGAAATGGCTTACCAGGACCCATTTGTACACCCGAGTAGAGGAAAGCAGGCAAATATGAAGTTTTTTTGTTTGGGAAACAATACAATGGCAAAAGTGTGACAAGTGCACTAATCACTTGAGCAATGCAAGTTTTTAACATGGTGAGTGTAAATTACAAGGTAACCATGAAACAACTAGGAATATTGCAACTTCATATATCGGAGTCATCCTCAGGCAACATCAAATAGATGATAAATTGCAACACTAAAAATCTGAGCCACTGAAAAAAATCCAGTGGCTTAGGTGGGATTTGAGCCCATGACCTTCGGGTTACTAGACCACTACTCGCACATATTTCCTGTGCACATATAAGATCAAATGGGATTCATCCACGCGCTGTTCCCATCGTGGCTTTGTAGCTCAGATGGACTGGAGCAGTGGTCTAGTAACCCAAAGGTCGTGTGTTCGAGTCCCACCCAATTTTTTTTTAGGTGGCTTGGACATTCAGTGTTGCAACTTATCATTTATCTAATATTACTACTAACCCGAGGATGTGATGCTAGTCCATTGGAGGGTGACCCCCCGAGATTCCCCTAGGCCTATGTTGTGGTTCAATTTTGTCTTTGGTTCAAGTTTTATTTTCCTTTGTTTTTGTGTACGGCAATGTATGATAATGAGTCAAAAACAAAGGAAAATAAAAATTGAACCAAGGATAAAATTGAACTACAACATATACACCTGAGTGGAGTGATGTTCCATATACCAAACCTATTGTGTTGTTCTATTGTCGAGTCTTATATTTGTCAAATCTCATACCTTACAAGCTCATTTAGAATGATTTCATCCTTGTAGCCAAAATGTGGTATGGCAAGAGATGCTGACATTGCCTTTGCCATAGCTTTCTTTATTCCCTTGATGGGCTCTGTTCTGTCTTCCAACGTCACCTCAGGTCTCCTGATTGGGGTGGGAGGGGCGGTAGGGGCTGCTCCTACATCCACTGTTGGGGGAGGGGCTGGAGAGATAAGGGAAAAGATATTTATAAAATAAATTAAGTTATAAAAAAAGATATTGGCAGATCCAGACTTCCTTAGTGTGCTGTTCTGGAAAATATCTGTACTTACCTCAAGGAATTTCACTGGAAATTCTGAGGGGAGGGAGTCGCAAAGTGAAATGTTTAAAGAAAAGGATGAAGCTTAAATGGAATTTCCAGAGGGGTGGGGGTCAAAACAAGAGGGAAAATCTTTCAGAACAAGACACATTTTTTCAGGAGGAGGGATCCCATGGGTTTGTTGGCCAGTCAGTGATCTCAGTGTGATCTTAACTGAACAATAACAATAAACATAACTTTAACTGTAATCTTAATTATTGAACACAGAACAAAAAAGATCAACTCCAAAATGCCTTGCGACAGTGTTAAAACACTTAAGGATGTTCACGCCAAAAACTTCTACAATACAGATTTTTTTCATACTTTGGCTACAGTCAGATAATGAGTTACCTATGTCACAAATGGAAAAAAATTGGGCGGTCACTGACTTCGTTTTCAAAATAAAATGCGTCAAAAATTACCCCAATTTTGACAAATTGGCCCTCATAACTCGACATGGCCTCAGTGCTTGTTAGTTGAAAAATATTAAAATGATTCACTGTAGATCCTTCTTCTTAGTCAAATTTTACTTAAGTGGCCCTGTTAAGTAAATAATTTGAACCAGCACTTGTCATCCTTTTGGTTAAACTCAGCCTCTAAGATGGACTTTAACGAACACCGTGCAGCTTCAATAATAGTGGAATTCGATGATGCGAGGGCAGAAAAGTTAAAAAAAATCAAACTTCTACAACACAGAATGATTTTCTTTAATTTTTCACAAAACATAGATAATCGACAAAGAAATTGATCTATCAAAAGAAAATATGGGGTCACCGAACATTTAAGAGAGTTAAACCCGTGCATAGATATTAAAATGCCCACTAGCACTATTTATCTCCACATTTCTTCAACAGCGCGCGCGCTCAATGCATGACATGGCATGACATCACGAAGTGAATTGCGTGCGCAGTAAGGATGCGCAGAAACAATTGGCGTGAATGTCCTTATGCAAAAAATGACGTCAGCAAGCAAAATGTGCCCTCAATGCATTGAATCAGGTGAAATTGCCATGGTCAACTACAGTAATCGAAAAAGATTGTTTTCTGTTAAATTTACACTTAACGTCATTAACAATGCGACAATGGCAAAAACAAAAGGGCTGCACATTGCAACACACTTAATATAATGTACCTGCAGTAGTTTTTGTTTTCATTTCTTCAATGTAATTCATAATGTCTTCTTTAAGGATTCTACCATCCTTGCCAGTTCCTGGAACATCAGCTAGCACAATCTACAAACAGTAACAACAGGGTTAAAGAACAACACCACTCGCTAATAATGCTTTATGGAGCAACTTTGGTCATGATGCCACTCTAAAAGCAACAGAAAATAATCCTTTTTTTAACTGGTTGGTTGCCAAGGTTGTGAAACGTTAACACACTCTGGGAGGCCAAAGATTGTGATAATCAGAGGTGAAAAATGTATATGGTAAATTGTTATTTAAACATTTAAAAATTGTCAGAGAGAAAGTATTGAGTGACATAATACAACATCAAAGTCTCAGAACTTCAGATCATAGATGTGTACATCAACCAGTGGGGAGAAATGGTGTTTTGAGTTCCTGATAACAATAATTTCTTCCCCTTACGTTGTGATCCATGGCAATCTTTCGGACTGCAGGCGTTGCAAGCACCTTGCCACTGTCTGTTTTATGATCCTTTTGTGCTGCCTGAGGGGGTGGGGGTGGAGAAGACAGAGATTGTGATGCTGATGTTTGTGGGGAGGGGGGTGGAGGAGGAAGAGGTTCTTCAATAGCGTGGGTTGGTTTAGGCTTCTGTTGTGCAGCCATGACATCTTCAGCAGGACTGGGTCCTACATCAACATCTGGAAAAAAAAAAGATTTTAATTAAACATAATCAAATTGCTAACCTGATCTAAACTGCTATTAATATCAAGATTAGTCATCCAAGGATCTCCCCTGGTGGATGGAGAAATTACTACATTGCGACTTCTATTGTTAAATCAGCTGACAAAAGCTCCAAGAAAAATTCTGTTTATTTCTGGTGTGAACATGGCAGATCATGATTTTTCTCCAGTTTGCTTCAGGTGTATTTGCAGAAACTGAACGATTCAAGTTATCTCAACTTACTGCTTTCAGCATGTGAAACCACTTCTATGTCCACAAGAGGTTGTCCAACTTTGGCAATGTCATCTACGTCATAATAAAGTTTTGTAATAGTACCGTCAAACCGACTTGTTATGGTCACTGATGCCTATGTTCGGAAACAAAGTAAGTTAATAAAATGGAGAATACTTTGACAAACTAGTTAAACTAGTTGAAAACAACTTAAGGCAGTAATAGGTTGGATACTTGATGAAACATAGAGGCCATGAGAATCGAGGAGATGATCACCAAAGATGAAAGGTCTTGATAATTAAGTTAATTCTCCCAACTAGTTCCATGAAAAATATGTGGAAAACGGTCAGGAGAAAAAAAAATTTGATATTATCACTGTGTTCAAGTACCTTATCGCTCTGCACTTCACAGATGCTATCAAACTGATTTACGTGGTCACCTGGTTTCACAAACCTGTCAATTAAAAAAAAAAAGACAAAAATGTTTCTTTAAGTTGTACTCCTTACACTGCAGTTAACTCAAGAACAGGTTTGCATAGGAACAAGTTCAAAGTTGTTAACAGACACCCAACTAAAGCATTTATTCCAGTTTCGAAGCAGCAAGACTTTTTGAACTTGACAAATGCAAAATGATAGCATGACAAGTACAGATTTAACTTTATAGTATTTATCCAGTCAGATGTTTCACTGATGTCAAGTTTCAATGCAAAACCCTCTCTTACTTATGTTGTACAGATGAAATTTCTTACCATTCTTTGATTGTAACTTCAGCAATACCTTCCCCTATGTCTGACAAGTTGAACGGAAAGATGTCTCCATTCATACCTTGAAAAAGCATAAAATTATCATCAAGTTACAAACACAACAATTTAACCATTGCCATTTAATTTTACATTAAATTAAAAAAAATTAAAAAGTCAACAACATTGGTAGAATTTACATTTTAGTAAAAAAGAAAAATGTGCAAAGATACAAATGTCATTAAGTCATTGGCATTTTGGCGACTATCTGACAAAATCTACAGATTGCAGGGTGGATATAAATTTCAGCTAAAACTCCGGTTTTTCCCACGTGACACAAATTATCCACATCTAATGCTAAAACTTGGAAGTTTTCTGATTCATCCGGTACGTTTCATTTCGCTTGAGAGTTTACATCTGTTTTGACCTTGGAGTTCTCCACCTCAGGGGAAAATCTTCAGTTGGGATGCGTTACACAGTTAACTGAGAAACGATTGTCCTCAAACGGCTGTACATCAATTACAAGAGCTAATGCAAGAGGAAAAACGTCAACAAAGCTTATAAAGCACCGATATGATATCTTCTCACGCCCCCGACACACCCCCAGATCCCTTACCGGAAGTTAACAAAAAATAACCTTCGTGCAAAGAAAGTGTTTTGTAACATTGTCTTTAAGTCCGAAATTAACAAAGACAGAAGTAGAAAAACAATAAATCATCATTACACGAGTCGATAAGATGAGATCAATCTTTTTTCGAGTAAGTGCCACAAAGCTATAATTAGAAATTAAGTTTGTATGTGCTTGTCGAATGATCATCTAACCTGAAGTTGTTCGCAGAAATCGCAAACCCTGCCCTTGTTTTACTAACTCCTGCAAGTTTACAATAAAAAATAAGAGAAATCAGACCAATAAAAGATAAATTACGATAAAGAGAACCATCAACTGAAAAGATTTTCCCTTGATCATACAACCAAACTTGCATTTCTGATGGCCGCGCAAGAGCAAATGGGACGCCTTCTTGCCAGATTAGGTCGGCTCTGGAACGAAAACAATCGTTATAAAAAATTGTTGATAATCACACCCTCTCGTGTAAACGATTTCCTCACTTGTTGGCAAAGAAGCCGAATATTTCTTCTCAAAGTCAAGTTTCGTAACATAGACAGTCTGGACGCCATCTTGGATTTGATCCACGTGTACTCGTACGGCTGCGTAACCGAAGGGAAGCCGCTGTCCTGTTTAGAAATGGTTCATAAACTTCAAGTTGCGAAGTTGCAGTTTTATCAACAAAGAAGTAACGAATTTTTGAAGCCATGAGCAATATATACATCCAAGAGCCACCTACAAATGGAAAAGTAAGTTACTTGTCTATTTATCTGTACAAAATAAACAAGCGGGTTTAAAACTAGAGAAAAATACAGTGCATCTGCCAACACTTCTGCAAGACTGTGCCATGCATGTTATAGACAGAAGAGATCAAATTCTAAGTTCTCCTTGTGAAATCTATATGTAATCAGGTAGATAGGTTCTTGAGAACTAAGTAATCAAACACCAATGAATGACAATGAATTCCCGTAACTAATTTGTTAAAAGAAATTCATGTTAGGAGAATGTATGTGTTGACTTTGGGGCTCTACTTGTTAACATAGGCATACGGGAGGCAGCCCCCCCCCCCCCCCCAACCCCCAGTCTCGGAAACTGTGGGAGTTTTTCAGTCAAAATGCTCATGATTCGGGCAACAGCACTTGGAAGAAAACTGAAAAACACACACAAAAACTAAACAGCCACTGCCATTCCCAAACTTCTGGCTAAATGCGCACATGCCAACTTCCTTCGAATGAAGGTGTGTGGTGTCAATCAAGTGTCATCAACTCCTGATCCCATTGGTTAATGAAAGATGTTAAAAAAAACTTGTCGATTACATTCATTCACTCTTACCGGCGTTCATCCAGAGTCAGAATTTATCAGATCTCTTGACACCTGTGTGATTACGTGATAACGTGAATACTGAAAAGAAGGCGATTTTTTTTAGTCCTACGAGAAAATATGAGTTGTTGTCACCCAACTGGCCAAATTTGAGTGTCAGTTCAGTGGAAATGAATAAAATTTCTTTTATTTGTGTGTTGGGTTACATCACCCTAAGTGATCCGCCCACCAGTGATAGTTGATCTGGTTGCCAGGAACTATAACCTCAACAAGGAGCTACTCCAGGCAGACCAATGCCCTGTTCAGTCAATTAAAGATAGCACATGTGGAGAAATCAATAAAACAGCTGCAGAAGTCATCCCTGCAACATCACGCTCAGCGGACTGCTTGTTCAGTGGAATCTGGCACTTTAAGGCTTACTTTCGGAGCAAAATGGGACAGAATAGACTGAATAGCCTCACTGTCATCTGTACTGAGTGCTCCTATGGCAATAAAGTCATTGTGAACAGTATGGACAAGATATTTCCAGTAACCGTTTCATTTGATCTGAAAGTTGTAAACGTTTTTGTTTTTCAATACTGACATGCAATTTGGGTACATTTGTATCCCAATTTCACCCAGTCACGCATTCCAGCATTGCGTAATTTTTCGGGCAAGAAGGTCACCGCCCCCTCCCCCCCCCCCAAGTCCGAAGGTGTTCATACGCCTATGCTTGTTAATCATTTATCAGGTACAGCAAGGCCTAGTGGAGCCAGTGGTACCAGTAATACTAAGTCATAATTATGACAATCAGAGCTTAGGGGTTGTTTACGTGGCAAGGGGTGGCCAATGGTTTCTCAAAAAATTTGCATCTCACAAAATCTTAGTCAAACTTGTTTCACGATGCTGTTTTGGAATCTCACTGTTGTAAGTCTAAAAATTTTAGAGCGTTGGTTTGGAGAATAAACGTAGGTATTGCCATCTCACAGAGTCTCGAACAATAATAATTTTACCATTTGTCACCCCTATGATACTGGTACAACTTTCACACCATAAATAGTTCTCATGATGGAGTGAGTCATGCTGGTATGAGTTCACAGTCTGTTAGCCATACTTCAAGTTTCGGCACACAAATGCTGAAAAAATATTGAAATCCTGAACCTGCAGTCAAATATTTAGGCTGCAACATTTTTTTCTGTTTTGCGTTGTTGTGGCTACAGTTAAAACGTTCTTGCTGTCAAAGGCAACATTTTAGCAGGGCCAAAGACAAATGAAGAGTTGTGGTGCCTTTTTGATTGTGTATGTTGTGGTTTAAATTTGACTTCCATTTGAAAAATTTTAAACCAGTTTGATTTTTATTCTCTTCTCCTGGATTCATTTGGTCATAATCTGTAACAAAAGAAAATCAAAATCAAACTTCAAACCTCAACAATATTTATCAAATGCAAACACTGTGTTGTCTTGAGTCTGCTTGATGTGAGTTGTAAAGTAGATTGTCATAATGTGCTGAAGTATGTGATATCTACTACAGGTTCTTCTTAACACATCATGCGGGGAAATTGACATTGAACTGTGGTCAAAAGAAGCTCCTAAAGCTTGCAGAAATTTCGTCCAACTCTGTTTAGAAGGCTACTATGATGGCACCATTTTCCACAGAGTCATCAAAGGTAAAAAAAAAATATTCAATGTGACGCCACCTCACCTTGTTTTGTAATTTTGTATTGCTTCAGCTAGCTGTAAATGTAGGAGTGCAGTGTTGTACTCATTAGCATGTTGTACTCCAGCTCTGAAGGTCAGTGGTTTGAGGCCTGGTCCTTGCCTCGTGTTGTTTCCTTGGATAAGAAACTTTTCTCCACATTATCTCTCTCTAACCAGGGGCCTGTTTCTCAAAAATCCCGATAACTTTCCAGGCCCGGTAAGTGTTTTTTCGAGCTCATTTATTTACCAGCTAATGGCGATTATTGGTGCAAACGTATAGCCATATGCTTTCCGAAATTATAAAGATTAAAACTTAGTTTTCAAAATCAATAAAAATTGTATAGCTTTTGGAGAATATTGTGCACCTAAAATAGTTTTCGGGCCCGAAAAGTTATCGGGAGTTGCGAGAAACGGGCCCCAGGTGCCTAAATGAGTGCCAGCAAAAAATGCTCCATGTAACCCTGCAATGGACTAGCTTCCCATCTAGGGGGGTATTACTAAATACTCCCAGTCACTTTATGCTGGGTATCCTGTGATGGACTAGCTAGTAGTAAAACTCCTAGTTGCTTCGTGCTGGGTATCCTGTGATGGACTAGCATCCCATCCAGGGGGAGAGTAGTAATATTCCTAGTCATTTTATGCTGGTTATCCTGTGATGGACTAGCATCCCATCCAGGGGGAGTAGTGATACTCCTAGTCATTTTATGCTGGTTATCCTCTGATGGACTAGCATCCCATCCAGGGGGAGAGTAGTAATATTCCTAGTCATTTTATGCTGGTTATCCTGTGATGGACTAGCATCCCATCCAGGGGGAGTAGTGATACTCCTAGTCATTTTATGCTGGTTATCCTCTGATGGACTAGCATCCCATCCAGGGGGAGAGTAGTAATATTCCTAGTCATTTTATGCTGGTTATCCTGTGATGGACTAGCATCCCATCCAAGGGGGAGAGTAGTGATACTCCTAGTCATTTTATGCTGGATATCCTGTGATGGACTAGCATCCCATCCAAGGGGGAGAGTAGTGATACTCCTAGTCATTTTATGCTGGTTATCCTGTGATGGACTAGCATCCCATCCAGGGGGAGTAGTGATACTCCTAGTCATTTTATGCTGGTTATCCTGTGATGGACTAGCATCCCATCCAAGGGGGAGAGTAGTGATACTCCTAGTCATTTTATGCTGGTTATCCTGTGATGGACTAGCATCCCATCCAGGGGGAGTAGTGATACTCCTAGTCATTTTATGCTGGTTATCCTGTGATGGACTAGCATCCCATCCAGGGGGGAGTAGTAATACTCCTAGTTGCTTCGTGCTGGGTATCCTGCGATGGACTAGCATCCCATCCAGGGGGGAGTAGTAATACTCCTGTAGAGTCGTTTTATGCTGGTTATCCTGTGATGGACTAGCATCCCTTCCGGGGTGAGTAGTGATACTCCTAGTCACTTTATACTGGGTATCCTGTGATGGACTAGCATCCTATTTAGGAGGGGGGGAGGGGGAGCAGGGTGTAGTAATACTCACAGTTGTTTTATGCTGGTTATCCTGTGATGGACTGGAATCCCATCCAGGAGGGAGTAGTAATACTCCTAGTCACTTTATGTTCAGTTGGTTTTCCTGTGATGGAGTAGTATCCCATCCAGGGGAGAGTAGTTATACTCCTGGTTACTTTATACTGGGTATCCTGTGATAGAGTGGAATCCCATCCAAGGGGGAAGTAGTAATACTCCTAGTTACTTCATGCTGTGGAAACTCCAGTCATGTGGACTGCCTATTAGCTGTAGCTGTTCTCTGGCTAACAGTTTCCAAAATTTTACTCATGGATGCTCAAGTTTCTTCACAGATATGCTTACTATTCTAATGGTTTGATGGATAAGTTAAAGCTTATTAATATGTGTTTTCTGGAATTAGTGCAATTCTCTATTTTTCAGGGTTTTGTGCTCAAGGGGGCGATCCGACAGGGACAGGAATGGGTGAGTTAGCAATCTATTGGCTGGCATACCAGTGAGCCATGATTGGAGTGAAAAAATATTTTTACAAAAGAAGAAGTCTTGAAACCGAAGGTTCCAAAGTTTATTTTTGGTCAGGTCTGATACAGTACTGTAAAATCCTGGTTTATCTGCCCACCCTTATTTATAAGCCCACCAATTCTGGTTATCCTTCCTCCTAAATTCCTTGTACTCTAGGCCACTCATAGCCTTAGAAAACAGCCGACGTTTCTCGAGATCACCACTTGAGCCCTCACAAAACAACGTCTGAGTAACGAGTGCAGAAATTCCTTACTGATGATGTGCACTACCCAGATCTTGGTAGTGCTTCTGATTGGTTGAAAGAAAATTCCCTTGCGGCACAACCAATTAGAAGCACTACCAAGATCTGGGTAGTGCATGTCATCAGTATGGAATTTCTGCGCTCGTTACTCAGACATCGTTTTGCGAGGGCTCAAGTGGCGACCTCGAGAAACGTCAGCTGTTTTCTCATGCTAGGCTACTCATAAAGGAGAATTTTAAGAGCTTGAGTTATGAGTTGGAGTTAATACCTCCAGTTAGACATTTTAGTTAATAAGTGCACCTTATCTTCTAAAAGGTACTATTACTAAATTGATAAAACAATAAAGTTACTCTAAATTGGTTATAGATAGTGGGTTATCATCAGAATATTATTTTATATTGTGCTTGCTTTAATTGTGAAGAAGGGCTCCCCTCCGGCGACTATTGGCCAACTGTCAGACAACTGTCAGCCAACAGTTGACTGACAGGTTACCGACAGATACACTGACTGTATATTTCAGTATAAAATAATCTTATTAATATAACAAGCTTTCATTAAACAGTTGTACAAAAATCAACAGGTGATTGCTTTACGATGCTGCATAAACACAGGTTATAGCCAAATCCAAGCAAAGTAAGAGTATCCTATCCAATACCTTTTATTTCTCTGATGCAATCATTTAAGTAATCAATTGGGGAAAGATTTCAGGATATTAATTTTTTCAAACAACAACTTGCTGTCAGCTTGCCAACAACTCACCGACAGGTCACTAAAAGTTGGCCAACTGTCCGCCAACATTCAGCCAACATTCTTAGCAAACACTTTGTCAAACTGTCAGTAAACAGTTGGACGACAATCAACCAACAGATGACTGACAAATGACCAAATGTCGGTCGATGGTTGGCCGACAGTTGGTTGGGGGGAGTTGTACTTCACAATTACCAAGCTTGCCAACCCTGTTGTTGTGTCCCCTTCTCACATGTATCACAATTTGTAAGAAAGGGAAGGTCCTGTTTTGTGTCCTTATACTGCTTCCAATTTGTTTAACAATTCATCTTGTCTCTTTCCAGGTGGAGAGTCCATTTATGGCCAACCCTTTAAGGTGACTAATTATCCTTTTACAGGGCTGTCAAAAATATTTTATTATTTTTATATAGCTGGGAAAATGGAAAATGTAAAGGTAAACAGTTAAGCCTTTTGTATAATCTTTGATTTTTCTAGGATGAGTTCCACCAGAGGCTTCGTTTTGTGCGAAGGGGTCTGGTTGCGATGGCTAACGCTGGTCCTAATGATAATCAAAGTCAGTTCTTTTTCACACTTGGAGCCACACCTGAGTTAAATGGGAAACACACAATATTTGGAAAGGTAAGTGGTTGTGCCAAAGAGGTAACGTTATGAACATAAGAAAAGATGATAAAAGCTGAAAACCTGGATACTTCCATTAATTACAGTATATGTGCCTATTCTCACCTATTCTCGGACTTTATGCGCCAGTATTTTAGATTTTTTAGATCCATGGCTGCTGAAAATTCTGGATATCCTGGAAAGTCTTGGGATTTGTTGTGGTATTTTCCAGGACTGAAAAGTTTTGAAAAAATTCTGATCATTTTGCAGCACCTAGAAAGTGCTGGAATTGTACTGTGTGTAGATATGCACACATACAAGAGACTAATAAAAGTTATTGTTAAACTTTATTGTTGAATGCAAGGTAGCTCAGTTGTGTTTTAGTTTTGGATCTTGTCCGTACAAAATTTACACTATTTTGGGTTACTTTGGAGACTTGGAAAGTCTTTGCGAACCCTTCATAGAATGCAAAGCTTGTTGATCACTTTCATGTTTACTTAGTTGACAGATTAGCAGAGCTAAAAATGAGAGCGGGTTATTAGACATATATATTTTTTAAATTACTAGACTAGGTTCTTAAATGTTAGGTATTGTCATCTTTTACTGCATAGGTTGCAGGAGACACAATTTATAACATGCTTAAGATGGAGGACTGTGAAGTTGACAGAGATGACCGGCCACTGTTTCCACCAAAAATCAAGAGCACTGAGGTGGGGTATGCATGGCATTTTTACCACTTGATAAATTAAAGTTGAAAGCTGACAGCTCATCATCATCATCTTCATCATCATCATCATCATCATCATCATCATCATAATCTTCATCATCATCATCATCATCATCATCATCGTCGTCATCATCATCATCATCATCTTCATCATCATCATCGTCGTCGTTGTTGTCGTCGTTGTCACCGTCACCATCATTATCATCATCATCATCATCATCACCATCAGAGGCTTTCACACTGAATAGAATATCAGGCATAAACAAGATCCCTCTACTTGGCATCTTTTGCATTTTATTTTGAACAAACTAAGCAGCTTGAGCCCTGACATAGCTCTATTCTCCTCCATTCAAAGTTGGGCAACCCTCTTTTCTTTTCCTGTAATGAAACTCCAAGTATCACTGGTGAAAATGAGGTAGTAGTTAAGCATGTCATTTGGTCCATTGTTGAGCCATATCAGTCTTGTTTCAGATCTTCCTAGAATACGGGCAAAATAAGGATGTAATTTTCTGGAAGGTGCTTATGCAATTTCTCAGAGTTTAGCCTGTGGGTACACCTCACCACTAACAAATTGGTGGAAAGTGCCTGAGAAGTTTTTTATTAATCAGTTGTTTAGACTTAGTAAGTCATTTAGACTTGGTACATGTAGCTCCATGAAGGAAGGATGCAGAAAACACGAGTAAACATAGTGATTGTGATAGTACTAGTTAACAAGTTCTAGACTAGCTACAAGCAATTGCAAAATTGTTGAGACAAAAGCGATATTTCTGGTCATTTCTGACATTCTTTTAGTCGATACGCATTTACGCCCCCTCCCCCCTTATCAATGTTGTTATGGATTTAGTAATGACATTCAAAGTAACAAGCACCAACATTGATAGTGGGAGGGGGCTTAGAAATGTCTTGAAGTTTTCCATTATTTTGCTTTCAAGAGTCCATTTTTAGATGGAAATCCCTGTTTTTAGGAAATTGTCTCTTGTAACTTATTAGAGGTAGCCTGCGTGCAGACGTCTCCTTAGAGCAAAGGAAATAGGAGACATTTGTGCACAAACTAATTAGCAACCTATTACTGATTAGGAGTATGACATTTAATTGTAACTCAGCTTAAACTGTGTTTTCAACCCTATTCAACCTGGAAGAGGGGGAGGGGCACAAAATGCCTGTGCTGACTTTACAGTTTGTACCCCACCCCCTTCCCAGGTTCAGGAACAAGAAAAAGCCCAGATTGAATAGGGTTAATGTGATTATTGTTTTCTTTTTCAGGTGTTGTTTAACCCGTTTGATGACATTGTTCCCAGACACAAAAAAGAGGAAGTTAGAGCTAAACCAGATGAAAAAAAGAAAAAAGTCAAGGGAACAAAGTGAGTGTTACAATAGGCTCCTGCTGTCTTGGACATGCAATACATTAAATAAGCTGTAGTTTGATATGGCAGTATATAAAGTTATGAGTTGGAATACGTTGAGATCTGGGAATTACATGTAGAAAACCACTGAAGGCATGAGTTTATACAAATAAAATTGAAAAGGTACGATTACTTTTGGAACTGACATTATTGGAAATTTGTGCTCAGAATCAAGGAAATTCCATTTCAGGGGACTTCAAATGTAAAAATTTCCTGGGGGGCATGCACTTAGACCCCCTTAGAAGGGATCACCTTCGGCGCTTGGTAATCACTATCCGGCTACTTAGAAATTTTTGCCAGCTACTTGAAAAGTTGTGGACAACCCTGTATAAAAAGCCTTAAAGTACAAAGAATGTATCAATAGCAATTTCTTTTTTCCAAATTTAAGTTCAATTATCTCAATTATCTCGGTTACCTCCAATTTTTTTTTTTGGGGGGGGGGGGGATTCTGAACCCCCTTGCTAAGACCTGCTTTTTCCACATACTCATAAACTGCACAAAAATACCTTGGTATTAGTAGACAATTCCTTAAGAAACCCAAATATCTTGGACCAAACACAGATGCACTGAACCTATGCACAGTAACAAAAGGACATACTGTCCTTAAAGGAAAAAGAATTTTGTTTGAGGTAGTGAGTAGTTGAGAAGAAGTCTATTGTATTTATCAAAAACTTTACGTCTTATTTAGGACATTAGCACAATGATGTCATTTGACAGCATTCTGGTAGTTGTGGTCAAATGATGCCATTGTGCAAGTAACATTTTGTTCCAGTTGTCTCACAGTGGCACTGTTGTGCTCAAGGGAAGTTCCACACAATGTTATGACAACGATGGAGGAATGCTAAAATAGTTCTGAACAAAATTGCTGCAACTGCTGCAGTACAGTGTAAAGGAGCTTTTGGCTGTTAAATTGGATAATTTGATTTGTGATTTGCAGTGATTGTGCTCATCAACCCCTTTTTTTTCAAGGATTTCCTTCTATAAAAGCTCTGTTAAGTCCCCAGTGGCAGGAAGGGGGAAGGGGCTTATATAACTTCAGGCCTCATAAACTGGTGGGGGGCTTGTCAGAGAAGGGGCCTTGATAGAGAGGGGGGCTTATTTCAAATCATTAAACATTTAATCTTAAAATAATTTTGGCACAAAACTCAAACACTGTTAACTTACAATGGAGATGAAGTGGGTGGCTTAATAGAAGTTAGGAGGGTCTTATTACAAAATCTGATGTCCCAAAGAGGGAAGGGGGGCTTATTAGAGAGAGGGGGGGGGTATAAAAAAGGCTTTTAGAGATGGGCGTATTAACAAATTTGACTTTCAGAGGGGATAAAGAGAGAGAGTGGTGGGGGGGGGGGGGACTTAACTTAAAAGAACTTTTATGATCCTTCTCACTGCCATTAGATAAAACTAACAAAATTCTGGGAGTAGGAGGTTAACCTTTCCATGGAGTAGTGTCTTATCGAGTTCGCGATGGTGATACATGTACTACAAGTCACTTCGTACTGAAGCTAGGAGCTGACACTCAACCAATAAGCCACCCTATTTACTCAATGCATTCATTGGATTGAACTCAGGCTCACCCAGCCTTTACCCATTTATTGTAAAGGCTGCTCACTGACGAGTCATTGTCCTTTGACAGAAATTTCAGTTTGTTGTCATTTGGCGAAGAAGCTGAAGAAGATGAATCAACAGTGGTATCAGTCTCCAAGGTTGGAATTTCAAAATGTTGTTTGCAGTTGTCATTGCCTTAAAAAGTCACTGTTGATAGAATGTTTCTTAGTATTATTTGTCTTAAAATACAGTTCGAGATAGCTTCACAGGCTAATCAAACTGGGCGTGATAAAATTTTTCTATTGAGGATTATGAATTGGCTCAAAAGTATAACACAATTATATTACATAAAAAATTGCAAAATCAACTGAAATTTAAATTGCTTGTTTGAATTTGTTCTTGTGTTTTGCATAGCAATGTTTTAGTTGCACAATTCCCCCTATTTCTTCCTCTTGTCGATTTCTTGCAAATGAGGCCTTTTTCAAGTATATTTCAACAAGTGTCATAGCACTGAAACAGTGACATGAATGAAATGAAAACTAATGGCTACAAATGACAAGACTGCAGTCATTAAATTGTGGCAGGGACAAAAGTAAGCAAGATCACCAGGTAAAATTTCTCATAGGAAAATGCTGTCTTCCCAAAATTGGACAAGACAAGTGTTGAAACTAACACTTTGGACATGCATATGCCCCCTTGAAAGCTTCTGCACAAATGCTGTTTTTTTCCTGGCACTCCTGGTTTCTCTCTTTCTTCTCATTCCCTTTTTTCCTGTCATACCCTCCTCCTTTCTCTTGGTGTTTCAACTTTTTCTCCCCCAGTCAAAAGAACACCTGTTTTCCAAGTTTACACTGATTTGATTCATGCAGCAACTAGACTGCAAGCAGTTGTCCTATTTTCCTCAGATTCCTACGTGCAAGTGGAAATGAATAAATTATGGAAATTATTGGCATAAACGAGGAGGGGATTGGGTGGAGCTTGCTGCTTGCCATTCACACCTCAGTCTTCCTCAAAACTGGGAGAAGAAAGACTGCTCACAGAAATCACCACTGATGTTGATGCTTTCCTGGGAGATAGGTATTCTTACCAGGCCAGGATGTCAATAACTTTTGAGCTTTTGACATCCAAGCTAGCCAAAGTATGCAGTGGTCTGAAACAGTTCTCCTAGGCATTTGAGTGGCAAATAACATCAGGACAAATTAGGGGCACTTGAGTTCAAATAGATGCCTGTAAATTAACCACTGGCAGCTGCCTACAGCACTAATGAGACTACTGTCTTAAGGATGGTGCCTCCTTTACCTTTACCATTCTTTGTATTTTAATGCTTTTTTAGGTTTATGGTTGCTAATTATCTCTGAGAAATGCATGGCTACCCACATTTTTCTTTTTGGATTCCAGTAGGTCTTGCTAAGATCTACGTTTTCCCCATAGTCATAACCTTTGCAAAAATACATCATTCTGTATTAGGAAGCACCATCCTTAACTGCGTAGTTTTCTGTTATCACTCGTTTCCAGGCACTGAAAATGAAGAGCAGTCATGATGTATTACAAGATCCAAAACTGAGTTCAAAGCCAGTAGTTGAGACTACAGCTGCAGTGTTGAAGGTACGTTATCACAATTTACTCAATTCTCAGGCTTTAAAATTGCATTTTTAGCTTTCAGGTTGGTTCAGCAGATAGGTTATCAGCAAATAGCCCTGCATTTTGCCTTAAAGGGAAAATTATCAGAATGCAATGCCACTTCAAGTGCCGAAGCACTCAGAAGATTTTGCTGCTACGCTAAAGTTTGGTCCAAAAATCTGGGACGAAAATTCAGCAAAGTCACCGAGGTTGAGAATTTCGCACATGTAAAACGACAATTCCACTCAGTTGTTCTTTTAAATATGAGGTGATGTAACCCACTCAGTGCTTTTCCTGTTATTTATTACCTCACACCCAACAAGCACTTGTGAAATTGTTATAATAACTTTAAATTATCCTGCTTCATCAATGACAGTAAAGCCAGCACACTGGGTTTAATGGCCTACATTGTCAATGTTTTGCCCTCACTGGTTTCTGTAACATCCCTGGTAGAAATTCTGCCCAGGATCCTAACAGGATCTTGTAAGATCTTAACCAGGATCCTGATAAGATCCTACATAAGATCCTGTAGGATCCTGTTTAAGATCATTTTGTAGGATCCTACAGGAACCTATAGGATACTACAGGATCCCAAACAAGATCCTATAGGATCCTAAACAGGATCCTAGACAATCTTAAGCAGGATCCTGAAAGACTTTACAGTATCCTGAGTAGGATCCTATAAAACATGGTTAGGATTATAATTGCCATTTAGGATCCTGGGTGGGATCCAGTGTGAACTTACAGGATCCTAGAAAATCCTGTAGGTTCCTGTATAGGATTTCTACCACGGATGAAGCAACTAGCAGTGTTCTCCCTAGGTATCTTAGGCCAGGCGGGCCGCCTGGCTTGATTCGCTGGAAAATCGTTGCCGCCTGGCTTAAAAATGAAGATTTAACCCAATGTAAGCTTAATTTGAGATTTGGAAATGGGAATTCCTATCTATAAGTAAAGAAGAAATCACTCAATAAAGTTGATGAAACATTGCCTGGTGTTTTTTTACTGTGTTTTCTCGCAATTAATATGGTTATTTAAGTGATTTACCCTTACATGAATATGTTCAAACCTGTGATGCATTCGTTTCGTTGAACGGCAGCCATCTTTAAATTGTCCTGAGAACACGAGGACACTTCAAGGTGTCATTCATGAAATACTAAACCAAATTCCCGCGTTCGTGGAAGGAGTGTCAAAAATGGCGAGCTCAGTGGACTCAGCGTGTTCAGAAAAGAGAAGAAAAGCTTCCCAAAGTAAGTTAAGTTCATTTTTTTCTCTGGAAAAGAGACAGAAAGGAGAAAGTAATGCGGCCGGGGAAGAAGTTCAGTCAGAGCTCTCAACATCTGTTAATTCAAAACACCGAAAATCAGGTTTTGATCCAGCTTGGCTGAAGGACTTTCCGTGGCTTGAGACTACTATAAACAATGACAGTGGGAGTGATAATCACAATGGTATGTTATGCAAGTTGTGTAGAAAACATAACCAAAGACCCCAGAGAGTAAGACAAGGATTTGCTGTTTGGGTTGATGTTCCGTGTTTCAACTTCAAACGGGAAACTTTAAAAGAACACGAAAAAACAAATCACCACAATGTTGCAGTTAATATGGAAGTTCAAGTTGGTTTGACAGCTGTTGATGGTGGTATAGAAGGTGCCTTTAAAGAAGTGTTGAGTGCTGAACGAAAGGCATTTATTGGCCACTTAAAATGTATGTACTGGCTTATAAAGGCGGAAGTGTCACAAGTACTACCAAACTTTACTTAACTTTACTTTATGAAGACAAGTAACTGTTATTTTCCTGTTTTTCTGAGTACTTTACTAAGTTACTTCATAAACAATGTACAAGTAAGTCGTTAGTTTGGAAATCTTTATTAATTTTCTATTCAGGCCACAGGAAGGTTCTTATGAAAATCAAATTCAGAATAAACCTCATTGCCAGGGTCTCTCCTCATTCCCTCATCTCTCGCTCAGGGAGTGGGGAGAGACCCTGGGAGCAAGCTTGAAGAGAGTACCCCCTGGCCTTCCAAAAATCCTGGGGAGAACACTGACTAGATGTATCACTATTCTCCTTGAATGGGATGTTAGTCCATCACTAGCCACCCCACCTCCCCCCTGACAATTTGGTATGTTTGTCATAGTAGATCATAAGATCATGAAGGGGAGTTTCTGTATCCTAAATCTGCCAGTATCCATGTATAGACCTGGGTGGTGAAGGACATTCTGCAGAGTGTAATGTTCTGCATATTATGTATTAGTCAATTCAGTATAGTGCCCTCAAGGAGATTTTGAATTCTTAACTTTTTGACATGTATATAACCCAACTGCTCTGCTGCCTAACCTATCAAATGTAAATAAAGCATCTACAACAGTACTTCAAATCTTTCCCCAAGGCAAACCCCTGAGTACATGTGTATTTACAGTTTTTTGAAAATAATTAGCAAATGCCTTGTGGTGAGGACCCATGAACTGTTCAAATGCCCAATGGGATGTCAGTGTAAAATAATAACTATTAGTAGTAAAAGAAGTCAAATTCTTCCCTCTGGGCCCATCCACATAGTACTTACTTACTTAAACCTCTTCGTTCCTGATGAAAATAGGTCTTCCACTAGTGCTTGCCACCTGACCCTATTTTTTGCAGTCTTTTGCCTCATGCCATGAAAGTCCACTCTCGTCCAGCTCTAACCATACAAGAGCACGGCCTTCACATTATTTTGACCCAAAGACTCTCAACTCTCGACTACAGAAGGTTACATCAGGACAAACTGAGACAAAGAGAGTAGTGTTAATTCTAATGCAGCATTCTTTCTCTTTCCAACTTCTTAAGAGTACGTAACTTGGTCTCAAATTTCTTGTCTTAGTTGAGGACCTCATCGCTGTGAAACAAACCCACAAATCTGTGAGGTCAAAATCACGAGGCTTTAGATGCTACAGAGTAGACTAACCTGACACCTAAGACTATTATTTGCCATGGTTGCCAGGGGAAGGGGGAGGAGGAACTGCCTGGAATTGTCCATTGCTGGGACCAGAACTTATCGTAAATGATTGATTAAGCGCCGCTACTTGAATAAGCGCCGCTCTCGAATAAGTGCCGCACGTTTAGTGAAAATAATTTAATAAGCACCACTCTCAAACAAACGCCGCAGTGCTAATTTGGGTATTTACAAATAAATGCCCCACCTTTGTTACGGCACTCAATATAAAGAGACATAAAGAGATGACCCCCGCCAAATCATTGACAGAAATGATGAAGCCGATGAGGACATTGACATTGACTAGAGCCTGTTCACAGAGTAACATCAACTGCAGCAAAGAGACTAAGAAACTGTGTTCATATAATAATAATAATAATAATAATAATAATAATAATATCTAATATTTATATTGCACATTTTCTATAAGAATAATCAAATGGGCATTACAAACATTACAGTAAATATAAAAATAAAAAAACCTATTACAATGACCATAGAATCAAAAACGAAAACTACACTAAAACTATTTACAATTGGCAATAATAAAAGTAATTTGCAGAAAAACTATATAAAAACCTAAATATAAACTAATTATACTAACAAAATGCCTTGCTGAAAAAAAATATCTTCAGTTTGTGTTTAAAATCATTCGTGGTGCAAGCAGATCTAATGCATACGGGAAGACTGTTCCAAAGCCGTGGCGCTGCTGCCATAAATGATCGATCCCCCATGGTAACTTTTGTGAAACGCTTAGGGGTGCTCAGAAGAATTCCCTTGTTATTTTGCAGTAAATCATAACGAGATGGCGGAAGGACAAAAATTAAATCGATGAGATATTTAGGAGCTGAGCCCTGGAGTACTTTAAAGGTGATCAAAAAGATTTTAAACTCGATACGTAGGCGGATAGGCAACCAGTGAAGTTGATGAAGGAGTGGCGTAATATGACAATGTTTAGGTGCGCAGAAGATCAATCGCGCACTGGCAGCAATACTTTCACGAAGAGCCGGGAAACTGTGTTCATGTTACCTCTTGTATTTGAGCAGCATTACTTTCACAGAGACTGAGAAACTGCGTTCATGATACCTCTTGTATTTCATTCGAAATGCACCTCACTTAATTCTCTCTATATTCCCCTCAGTGTTTTACCCGTAGTTGAAATAAGCGCCGCTCTCGAATAGGCGCCGCTCTTGAATAAGCACCGCACCTTTAACAGAGAAAATAAAATAAGCGCCGTGGTACTTACTAATAATTGATCATTTATGGTAAACTGACAACCTTCAGATGCACTTATCAATTCACAGCCACTAATTTGCTGTAGAAAAGAGCCATTGTGCTCAGTGGAGGGCTAAGAGAAGTAATTTTAGTCTTGAAGAAAGACCCTGGGGATGAAGGATTGCCTATTTCAGGGCCAGAACGTCATGGTAGCCCACATATAGGGCAAGAACGTCATGGTAGCCCACATATGAGGCAGTAATGTGAAGGTAAGTGAGTACAAGTGAAGGGAAGTGAGTAGAAATGAAGGAAAGTCAGTACAAATGAAGGAAAGTGAGTACAAGTGAAGGAAAGTTTGTGTTAGTGGAGGTAGGTGCGTTAATCAGTTGGTGTGTATATTCATATAGGACTGTAATGTTATTAGTGCCTTATATGTGGGCTAGCATGACGTTCTTGCCTATTTCAGACTAGCAGGGCAAACATACCAATGTTACACCCAAATGGCTCCAAACCATACCCTTTGGTTCGGCACAGACCTTTATAGCTTATGTTGATTTTTATTTTTCTGTCACACTCCCTCACAAGCTGTAAGCTTTAGTTCAATCATGTGTTAATAAAGACCTATGTTATTGTTATTTTTATTGTTATTAATATCATGCCGCTTTTACCAAGCGGTAAAACATAGTTAATGGGGCATGAGGCCCTTGGGGTGGTGGCCCACAGCAACAACTAAGCAATGAAGGCCTATATTCAAAAAAGAATACTCCCTATTCACATACCTTGAATAATGGTCCCTTGACTGATACTTTGTTTTGTAGTCTGGATATGTATCGTAGCTTTGTTCCTATTGGTTCCTATTTTGTTAGCTCTTTTTATCACTAGTAGTTCACCATGTTGTGTCTACTTAGCTTATAGTACAACTCTACCTACTGGTCAAACTTTGAGACACTTGTCTTGCTATATAAGTAGCAGAACTCTATCCAAGAGCATTAGCATAAAGCGACTGGGAACATCACTACTCCCACCTGGTTGGGATACTAGTCCATCACAGGATACCCAGCATGAAGTGACCAGGAGTATCACAACTCCCCCCTGGATGGGATCCCAGTTCATAACAGGATACCCAGCATAAAGTGACTAGGAGCATCACAACTCCCCCCTGGATGGGATCCCAGTTCATAACAGGATACCCAGCATAAAGTGAGTAGGAGTATTACTACTCCCCCCCCCCCTGAATGGGATACTAGTCCATCACAGGATACCCAGCATAAAGTGACTAGGAGTATTATTACTACCCCTGGATGGGATACTAGTCCATCGCACTGCAGGTTTACCCCCCCCCCCCCCCCAGCTCTTCTGTTAGGATTCCCTAACAGTTAACCAGTACTCATTTGTACACCAGGGCCCAGTTGTTCAAAGCAGGGTTAATTCGTTTGATAGCCAAATGATATGGATTCCTGTAAATCTTTTATAGCCTGCATTTTGACCTTGGTTGCTTTCAAACAGTCACTTGGGATTTGCAGTGAAAACTCTTTTGAAATGAGGGCAACAGGAACCTTGATTAACTTTTAATCCCAGGATGGCGTTAACCAGCTTTCAAAAACCCAGGCCCTGGATAGAAAGAGACAATGGGGAGTAAAGTTTCTTGTGTCAGGAAACAACACTATACAGTGCATAGACCAAGCCTCGAACCAACTACCCTTTCATCATGTGTTTGTCCGATTGAAAGTCCTACGCCATAACCACAATACTGCTGTGCCTCCACTAAGCAGGCCAAAGCTCTGTATTAACATCTCATTCAATGCATTCAATGTTGATCGACAATTGAATAGCATCCATGCTGTCAGTAATAACTTGGCAATACCAAAAATGTCCAGAAAGACTGGACAGAATTCTTTACCTCCTGATGGAAAACATAAGTTTAGGTAGGCTCAAAAATATTTTTAAATTTCTTTGTACTATTTGTTTATTTCTTAATAATTATTTGTTGCTGCTTACTTGTAACTTTAAACTTGTAATCTTTTTAACTCGAAACTTTTATCTTTTTATTTATTTTTTCTTTTATATTGTTACATTAAGGGGGCCACCCTAATTAACCTTGTGTTATTATTAAGTTCACCTATAAGTTTTTTAGACATTGATTTTCGATATAAATTTTTGCCGATAAGGATATCAAAGAACACCGACTTAAACAAAGATCGCCTCCCACGGCTGTGTGGGAAATTATTAGAAATGAAATATGTAAAGTCGGTCATTTCCGGAAGTTGTATTTTAAAATGCCAGTAGAAACCTCATGCAATTGCGCAACCACACCGACAACAGCAACAAGAAATACTAGGAACAATGGCCCGAAAAAGGACTTTGAACAAAAATAACGGCTCTGCACGTGCTTTGTACTGGTTTTGTACATTTCTTCTCCATGCATTCTCTGCAAATACAACAAAGTCAGCTCTCAGTTTCTCGGAACCTATATTCTTACGCGTGGTTACCAAGCTGAATGCAGTCGTGGTGGCCTCTTTCCGTCAAGATATAATTTTCTCTTGATATAGTCCATTATGATCTCATACTGATCTTAAACAGAATACTGTAACAACACGGATCAAAACGATCAGAGATCTATTCAGCCACACTTCACTGCAATAAAAGGTCCGACGTGTACAAATGTAGAAATGGTCGTAAACACCGCGTCATGTACACAAACTGCGATGTGTTAGGTGACGAGGGAAGAAAAGCTCTGGATGCTTGTGTGAAGGTCAGTATATTCGGAAGACGACCAGAAAACATAAAGAAATATCGTTGGAAGGAAGCTTGGGATAAATTAGATAAATGTTATGCTGGCTGGCGTCCAGGTTTATGGTGGAGTCATGGTTCATGGTTACTGCATAAACACTTGCAGTATCTCATGCTTCCCACTGAATGGGATGAATACGGGTGGCTAGACGAAGAAAAAATTTGTGACATTATTGAAATCCATGATGCGCTTAAAAACTTTGATGAAATGCCTTATGTTGAAAAATACCCAAAGCCAGGACCCGGGTCTGATGAAGTGAAAGAGTTGATTGACAAGCGAAGAGCTGATGTTGAAAGAGAGTGCCAGGAAGCCACTGCTAACCCAGATGCACGAATCCAATATTCCTGGCTTGTTGCACAGCGACGAGTGCGGGATTGCTTTGCTGGGAGCTTTGCTGGGGATGCCGGACTTCTTCAACCAAAGTGTAATACAAGTGAACCATACAATATTGTTGATATTCACAATGCTGTTCTTCACTGGAATGAAAAAAGCTTTTTTGCATCTCTCATTGGTGATTATGATGCACTTCAATTTGTTCATATAAAGTGGTGGAAGCAACACACTGCACAAAGGGATGATGTTGGAAGAGAGTTAAAAGAAGCCGCCTCCATCACTGACAAAGTGATAAAAGAATATTCTCAAGATGAAGCTGAGCAACGAGTGAAGAATTGTTATCGTAATTTCTTTGATAATCATGCACCGGTAGATACACCTGTCCTTCCCATTAAAAGATCCAACAGTGGTCAAGTTAATCAAACGTATAACATTTTTGATATTCATGAAGCACTTCAACAACTGGATGAAAAAAAGCTTCTTCAGAAATACCCAGATGAAGGACCTGGATCTGATGGACTCACTAAGTCAATTGAAGCAAGCAATTTACTTGTAAAACAAGAATATGAGAAAGCTACATCTGGGTTATGCAGATATTCTCATAGTGAGGCAGAGAAGAGGGTGAGAGATTGCTTTGTGGATAACTTGCCACATTACGAGGTTATATTTCCTACTAAAGAGGAAAAATCCCAGGATGCAAGCACCAACAAAACTTATGATATCTTTGATATTCACAGAAGACTTCTTTATTTTGATGAAACTGAAGGGAACAGTACAAGAAAGATACTCAAGTGCACTGATCTGACTGATATGACAGAACCATTGAAGGCAACTAAAGTGCAGAGGGATGCTGTCACAAAAGAGTATGAGAAAGCCAAGAGCAGGCTATGTGGATATTCACGGAATGAGGCAGAGCGTCGAGCAAGAGATTGTTTTGCGGGCACTGTTCTTACGAGACCAGGGGATACAGACATCTTTTTCACCAAAGAAAAGAAAAGTGGGATTCCAAAAACCCAACAAACTTATGACATTTTTGAAATTAAGAATGCAATTGATCATTTTGATACCAAAAAGCTTCGTGATAGGTACTCAGATGAGAAAGATCCTGACTCCAAATACAGGAATAAATTAGCTGATGAGAAAAGAGCTGAAATTGATGCAGAGTATGCCAAAGCCACAGAGGAAATGGAAATTGAACATGGTTCTGGGTTTATAATTCATGACCACTTTATAGTTACCAATAAGCATGTCACTGTAGATGTAGCAAATGACAAAAATAAGAAGATCGGTATTTCTAATGCAGCCATTGGTGAGTTAGACTGTGAGGTCATTGAGGATGATGGGCTTAAAGATTTAGCACTGCTTTATTGCAAAGACCTTAACGTAAAGCAAAATGGAGTATGCCCATTGCAGTTGTCTAACCAAGCCCTGTTACCAGGGATGCAACTTTTCTCTTTTGGATATCCTATGAGTCATAAAGGCAAAAAAGCAATTTTTGTGAATGGCTATGTTTCTGGTTCTGAGGAAACTTACAGTAAATTATGCTCATTAGGTCATACAATGGCAGTTTTGAATTGTCCCCTTAATCCAGGGAATTCTGGTGGCCCAGTACTATGTTGGGTAAATGGCAAACTCTGGGTGACAGGTGTTGCAACACAGAAGCACTTTAAAGAGATTTTAACTTTTGAGGAGAGGGAAAAAATTGAAAAAATTCGGGAATCATTGCAAACCAGTTCTATCACTAGCGTTTCAGATGACGATATAAAACATGCATCAGATTCTGATAAACGAAGATTCTATAGTGCTATTGATCCTGATCATCCTTGCCAGACACCAATGTTCTTGTTACCCCGCCGTCAGGACGGGGTCTAGTAATACCCGTTCTTTTTTATTACCCCGCCGTCAGGACGGGGTCTAGTAATACCCGTTTTTTTTTTTTTTTTTTTTTTTTTTTTGTCGTGGTCAGTTGCCCCAGACCTGCGCTCGGTCAAAACAATACTTGCCGGTAAACTTTGTTCGTTCAGCGTTTATTCGCCAGAATTTTCATGAAAGTTGGTGTAGAAAATTACTGGCGATTTAATGGCATGAAAATTCCTTCGATGAAAGCAAGAACGAAGGTGCTAGCGAGCTTTGAAGCTGGCATGAATTTGCCAAACCTGCCCTGGCACGTAAACATTACATCACTGAAACACAAAAGGTGATCCGGGGAAGTCCCTTGCTTTCGCCAAGTTGAAAAATTCAACAGTGAAATGCAAGCATATTTTTGGCAGTTTTGCTTTGCTTCGCCAAAATCTTTAGGGAAAGTTGTGTAGAAAAGTACAAGAAATTCAATGCAGTTGACTTCTCTTCAATGAGAGCAAGGACGAAGGTGCTAGCGAGCTTTGAAAGCCAATGATTCATGCTACGTGCCGTAGCACATAAACATTACGTCTGAAACACAGAAGCCGATTCGGAGAAGTAAACTTGCTTGCGCCAAATCACTCATCGAATCACGGCCTAAAATAGACTTTTACGGTTTTTCATAGCTACCAGTTTCCTTTAGATTTTAGAATGAGTTTTTTATCAAGAAATCTATTGAAATTTCCGTGCCCTTGCTATTTAGAATTACGCTGACATGTCAGTACGTTTATTTTAAAAAGACGTGACTTAATTGAGTCACGCTATGGTCAAAATATTTCGTCACGTTCTTCTTCGCGAAAGCTGGGACAAGTGGATGACCCAGGAATGAGGGATGGGGTTCATACTATCAGGGATTCATGTTACCACAGGGAGAAGGGTGCAGAGCAGATGCATAAGGGGAAATGGCAGCAAACACAGGTACGATAAATCATCAACTTTAAAATTTACAATACTTGAGCTCGTATCTTGAGTGACCGTAATATATTTTGCTCCCTGGGAGGAGGAGAAAAACGGCGGGGTCCGATGAAAGTAGGAACGAAGGTGCTAGCGAACTTTGAAGCTGGAATAAATTCGCCTAACTTGCCGTGGCACGTAAACATTACATCACTGAAACACAGAAGCCGATTCGGGGAAGTCCCTTGCTTTCGCCAAGTTGAATAATTCAACAGTCAAATGCAAGCATTTTTTTGGCAGTTTTGCTTTGCTTCGCCAAAATCTTTAGGGAAAGTTATGTAGAAAAGTACAAGGAATTCAATGGAGTTAACATTTCTTCGACGAGAGCAAGGACGAATGTACTAGGGAGCTTAAGTTTGAAAGCTGGCATGAACTCGCGATCGCTATGAACTTAGTAATTATGATGTAAAGTATGTACGTATGAGTGCCAAGAAGTGAGTAATACTGCCCTCCATAATTTCCCCCCGACCACAGGCCTTAAAAGTAAGAAATTAGAAATGAGAACCAAGATAAAAGAAAAATCTTTGACCGCGGCGGGATTCGAACCCACGACCTCCGGATTAGAACACCGTCGCTCAACCAACTTAGCTACGAGGCCAGGCTGAGTCACGCTGTGATCAAAATAATAATTTCATCACGCTCTTCGTCACGCACGCTAAAACAGAGTGATTAGGCAAGTCGTGTCTTGATTTATATTATCATCGCAAGCACGTAAAAGATACGATAAAACACCAACTTTTACCTGGCCGTAATATATTTTGGACCCCAAGGGCAGAGAGAACAACGGCGGGGTTAATGCCCCCTGGGGCTTTTCTTGTTTTCCATTTTTTTGGTGGTCACTTGCCCCAGACCTCCGGTTTTTGCTCGGCCCAACATACTCGTCGCGTCTTTTGCTACACAGGCAGAATTTTCATGAAAGTTGGTGTAGAAAATTACCGGCGATTTAATGGCATGAAAATTCCTTCGATGAAAGCAAGAACGAAGGTGCTAGCGAGCTTTGAAGCTGGCATGAATTTGCCAAACCTGCCCTGGCACGTAAACATTACATCACTGAAACACAAAAGGTGATCGGGGAAGTCCCTTGCTTTCGCCAAGTTGAAAAATTCAACAGTGAAATGCAAGCATATTTTTGGCAGTTTTGCTTTGCTTCGCCAAAATCTTTAGGGAAAGTTGTGTAGAAAAGTACAAGAAATTCAATGGAGTTGACTTCTCTTCAATGAGAGCAAGGACGAAGGTGCTAGCGAGCTTTGAAAGCCAATGATTCATGCCACGTGCCGTAGCACATAAACATTACGTGATTGAAACACAGAAGCCGATTCGGAGAAGTAAACTTGCTTGCACCAAATCACTCATCGAATCACGGACTAAAATAGACTTTTACGGTTTTTCATAGCTATCAGTTTCCTTTAGATTTTAGAATGAGTTTTTTATCAAGAAATCTATTTAAATTTCCGTGCCCTTGCTATTTAGAATTACGCTGACATGTCAGTTCGTTTATTTAAAAAAAACGTGCCTTAACTGAGTCACGCTATGGTCAAAATATTTCGTCACGTTCTTCTTCGCGAAAGCTAGGACAAGTGGATGACCAAGGAATGAGGGATGGGGTTCATACTATCAGGGATTCATGTTACCACAGGGAGAAGGGTGCGGAGCAGATCATGCATAAGGGGAAATGGCAGCAAACACAGGTACGATAAATCATCAACTTTAAAATTTACACCACTTGAGCTCGTATCTTGAGTGATCGAAAGGTATTTTGCTCCCTGGGAGGAGGAGAAAAACGGCGGGGTCCAATGAAAGTAGGAACGAAGGAGCTAGCGAGCTTTGAAGCTGGAATGAATTCGCCTAACTTGCCGTGGCACGTAAACATTACATTACTGAAACACAGAAGCCGATTCGGGGAAGTCCCTTGCTTTCGCCAAGTTGAATAATTCAACAGTCAAATGCAAGCATTTTTTTGGCAGTTTTGCTTTGCTTCGCCAAAATCTTTAGGGAAAGTTGTGTAGAAAAGTACAAGGAATTCAATGGAGTTAACATTTCTTCGACGAGAGCAAGGACGAATGTACTAGGGAGCTTAAGTTTGAAAGCTGGCATCAACTCACGATCGCTATGAACTTATGCAGGGTTCAATTCTACCTGTTACCATCCCCCCCCCGGGCACACCCCCGGGGATTTGCAATTTTTTTCTTACTTGGCGGTCTATTCCCCACCCCCGGGCACGCAGAAAGAGACAATTCCCGACCCCCGGGACTCCTCATCGACCAAAAATACGTTGTTTTGTGTTCAAAATTGATTTCCGTACAATAGCACAACCAGACGTTTTGACACGAAATTAAGCGCTTTTCTAGAGTTTACTGAACGAAGGATATTACATAGTATTAAAAAACATGGACACTTCATTGAAAAAGAAAACTGAAGAAAAAGTCTAACCGCTCTGGCATTCGGCTGGCGAGTAAAGAAATGTTCTTCACCGCGTGTTTTATTCTAAATATAGCACATGCACAAAAGAGGTCCGGTGAGCAAATTGATGACAGCATTTTAAAGGAGTTTTTCTTAGCTTGTTTCACAAGAACACTGGACTGAGATCTCTGTTTAATATAAAGCCGTGCATTTGTTTCATACAAATACGCTGAAGAAATATTTCTATGTTTGTGATGAACGCCATCCATTCGAGTACGCATCAAACGCACCTTCGTTTAACAATTTATAATGAACGTGCCTTTGAATACAGATTATAATTTCGAGAGATTATTCTTCCCCAACCAGTCTGCTACAAATTCTAGAGATTTTCCCTGGAAATAGGCAGTCTTCTCTACGCGGTCCGGCACCATTGTGTCAACTGAGAAGTGATAAGCTAGTGACGTGCTTCACAAGAAAAACGAGAAGTTATTTTCGATTTGCCCCGCCCCCTACCCCCGGGACAAAACCGTTTCAGACAATTCCCCACCCCCGGGCCCGAAGGGCTGGTCTTGTCCCGGGGGTTGCCCGGGGGGGGGATGGTAACAGGTAAAATTGAACCATGCATTAGTAATTATGATGTAAAGTATGTATGTACGAGTGCCAAGAAGTGAGTAATACTGCCTTCCATAATTTCCCCCCGACCACAGGCCTTAAAAGTAAGAAATTAGAAATGAGAACCAAGATAAAAGAAAAATCTTTGACCCCGGCAGGATTCGAACCCACGACCTCCGGATTAGAACACCGTCGCTCAACCAACTGAGCTACGAGGCCAGGCTGAGTCACGCTGTGATCAAAATAATAATTTCATCACGCTCTTCGTCACGCACGCTAAAACAGGGTGATTAGGCAAGTCGTGTCTTGATTTATATTATCATCGCAAGCACGTAAAAGATACGATAAATCAACAACTTTTACCTGGCCGTAATATATTTTGGACCCCAAGGGCAGAGAGAACAACGGCGGGGTTAATGCCCCCTGGGGCTTTTCTTGTTTTCCATTTTTTTGGTGGTCACTTGCCCCAGACCTCCGGTTTTTGCTCGGCCAAACATACTCATCGCGTCTTTTGCTACACAGGCTAGAGCTTGTATCTTGCGTGACCATAATTATCTTTTACACCCGGAGGGGAAGGGGGAACGGCGGGGTAATGCCCCTGGGGCTTTTCTTGTTAACATTAAAACTGTATGATGCACTGGAAACACACTCTCAGTTTAATTTAAGTAATGCATTGCCAGGGCATTGTGTGATTGAGTTCATCAAAGAAACTATCAGCAAGAACAAGGGAAAGGGCAAAGAGGAGTTACTTGAAGTGGTTAAGTGGTCTAATAATCAGTAAACGTTTTGCCCCGTTTTCATTTCTCTGCTTCTGCATGTTGTATACAGTGACCTCAAATTGATTAAAGGCTCATTTACTGACAATGATATTTTTCAGTGCAGTGGATACTCAATTTAGAGTTTGGTCTTTTTGCAGACTTTCAGTCAGATTCCTCTAGTGCAGTCAGGTCACCTTTCAGAAGATTCAAACTTCAATATTTTTCTGGATTTGTTTGAGAAAGTTTTTGCCTGGGAAAGTTTGACTACTGTTTTGAAAATTATGGAACAGTTATTTCTTTTGCGCTGTTGTAACATAATTTGTGAATTTCTTAATTTTTTCCAAGTTGATATGTGAAGACTAATTTGTTATGTTTTTGTTTCCACTTTTCGGGACAATGGGAAAAAGATTGTAAGGCCACAAATGCTTGATTTTCTAAAAGGCTAAGGAAAGGTTTACTCCCTGACCAGTAGATTTGATGTGTGTTTTTTTAAATCAGCATTTTATAAATCGTATTGGCATTTAAAAGTAGTTTGTGGAGTAAGTAAGCATTAGTTGTAATAATTATTATGCTGCCAAACGCCCTCTTGAAACTGGAAGTACAGATATAGTTATTGTAACAGAATTATTACTAATCTACAGGTTTAAAAGTTTAAATTAGTCAGAAGTGAATAGTCAAGGCTGAAGGGGGGTACTCAACCAAAGCTTTGGTAGGGAGGTGCTGTTATACTTTTGGTTCCCATAAATACTGACCCTGTTTATAAGTTATCTTTGAGTGTTCTAGACAAAAATCATTTTGTGACACAGTTTAAGACAGTCTCAGGATGGAGTTGCAGTTCAGATCTATTGCAGTGCTTGATTTTGCCTTATGCTGATGACAGAGCTGATGTTGACAGATTGTCTTAAAGACTATAACACTGTCCATGTAAGACATTTGTTTGACTCTTAAAGAGATATTGTTTGCCTTTTTCGAGACAGAAGACACTCCAAACCATACCCTATCTAGCAGCACATTCCCGTCATGTCCAAAAAAGTGTGGGCACTCAGAGCAAACACCTAATTAAGAATACCAAATTTGTTATTTTTACTACTTTACACTTAGGTCATGTTTTTGTTTTAAGCTAATAAAACAGCCATTGAAATTGACCATGTTGCACATCGAATGTTATCCATCTTTTTTTTTTCATGCTGTCCGATTTGGTACCACACAAAACCTTTGAACCTCCTTTATTGATTAATAACTATTTATTTGTAACTAATCTCTCACTTTAAGTTACTGAGGGTATTTCTTTTTTGCCAAAAAGTGGGTAGGTTGTCAGGGGGAGGGGCTTTATCACAAGAATAAGCTTCTTGACTAACAGTAAATATTATTTCCTTATTTATATAAATTGGGAATGGATAAATCATCTGGGAGAAGAGAGGGAAGGGGTGGGCATTGACTGCCCTGTATGTGTCCTACCCTTATCCTTGTTAAGTCCCAACAGTGACTGGTATCTTATTACATCTCCTGACAATATCACTGCGTAAAACAAGTATACAGGTAAGGGAGCGGTCATTAATTATTGGGGGGGGGGGGAGGGCCGGTAAAATTTCACAAAGGAGGGCCCAAAAATATTAACCCTCCCCCAAATTAAGGTCAAAAAATCTTGGCCCTCCACACAACGTCAGCCCAAACAATTGTGACCCTCCCCCAAAATTAGATTGGTCGCTATTCAATTTGTTCTAACATGGAAGTCAATTTGAACACTTTAACAATTTGAAAAATTCATGGTTAGATACCAATAAGCTAACCACCAGGGACATAGCGTGCGATTTTTAAGCTGTACGCACGAAGAGAGTATTTAGAGAGCCGGAGGCGCCCCCTCTAGGGGAGTCTGGGGGAAAATTTTGAAATTTGGGGTCTAGGAAATGCCATTTTCTGCGTTTTTTCGGGGGACTTTTTCAGTAAATAAATACATAGTAAAATGCAATAGTAGTTGTTTATTTTATTTATGTGTCAGCCAATTGGATAAGTGTTTTCGGTAAGGCTACAGTATGACAAAAAAAGGAAAAATGGTGACGCCATTGTTTACAGTTCACAAGCAAAGTCTACCATTCAGACAGGTAACCTCTGTTACTACACCGTCAATGTCAACGTCCTTGATCTTATGGATGTGTAGAATTAAGGGAGCTCAATCTCTTGTCATTCATGGTACTTCAAAGAGGAGCTTTTAGCCTCATAATCAGCACAAAAGCTACGTTCAGCAGTGCATGTTGAGACAGGATACGTTAGCAGTGTTACAAGCACAACATATAATACGGGATAAAACTGGGGGTTTGGGTGGTCAAGAGTCTCAACCAAAGTCTTTGGCCTTACATGCTGATCATTTCCGTTCCATTTTTGTCCCTCCATCTTGTGACCTCGGCTTCGAACTCGTCCCCAGTGATCTCCGTATCACTTCGTAATAGCTGTAGACGTGACCCGTTAATTGACATTCACTATTATTCATAGTGCTTCTTTCCATTCTTAATGGAATAATGAAAAATTTTCCATCAAGTTGCATCACTATGATAGGAAATAATATAACAATTTAATGATAAAAATGCCTTCAGGCAATAGAAATATATTTTTCTCGCATTTCAGCTGTACGCCCGTGCGTACGTGCGTATATGGACGCTACGCCCCTGAATTCAGAGAAGTATTAAAGATAACGGCAAATTACCTGTGGCAAAGTATGACTGGACACAAGTGCGCAGCCACATAAATTTGGTTCCGAATTAGTATAAACTCTTTAAAAAGGTGAAGTCAGGTGTATAATTAAAAACGCTGCCAAGAAAACATTCAAATGGTTGAAATTTTGACATTCAAAGTATTCCAGAGTTATTTTTGCAGCGGCATTTCTTTTACCATCTGGTGACTATTGGTAATAGAAACTTTGAAATTTCCCGCTCCGTCATGAAAAATCCAAAGCGCTTGCCATGTCCTGCAAATTCGACCAGATCTTGTTGTATGTAAAAGTGTGGTAATGCTCTCCTCCTCCCTCTTCTCCTCCTCCTCCTCCTCCCTCTTGTCCTCTCCCTCCTCCACAACTGCTTCGCCTTCGTCTTCAATTTTATCATACACTTCGTCAAAATCCCCTCTATCGTCAATACCACTTCCAATTTCCTGCACAGCAACATCGTCATCATCACCATCATCATCATCGTTGCTATCACTGTCTTTGGGAACTTGAAGGCTATACGGAACCAGCGACCTACCGATGTCTGCTCTTATGACATCCACTTTTTCTCGTTTTAACGTCCCCCTTTGATTGCTTCAACTTCCGCTAAGCGATGTGCATGTCCAGTACAGTGACTTTCAGGTTTTTAATTTTCGTTCCCTGTATATGGCTTCGTATTCTTCGTAATCTTCAAAGCGTTTCCGCTTCTCTTCTCGGCAGGTTTGCCAGCTTCCTACTCTCCGCTCTCCGAGCAAATAAAATCTGTAATTTAAGATCCTTTCCCAGGATGGATTTCTCCTTCGGGAAAATCATGTACCCAAACCACATGACTCGGGAACTATCAGGCAGAACTTGCTGTGTATAGAAACTATTGAAACATCCCTTAAAAAGCTTGAAAAAGATCTCAAGGATTACAACCATACACTCTTCTGGCCAGATTTTGACTGGGTGCAAAACTGCTCATGACTTTGACGAATTGTTTGAATTGCAATGTTATGAAAAGGGAGTTAGACAGTGTACGCTCTGGACTAGTCGAGCTGCAGCAAACTTGCGAATCAGCGTTTAAACACACATTTTCTGGCACGAAAAGGAAGTCGCGATCAAGTAAACAGAACAGCAACAAGAGGAAGAAACTGAAAAAGGAGAGGCGTTTAGCTAGAATGGACGAGAGTTAAGGAAGATTGCGGCAGAGCTGCCAGAAGGAAACTAGATGTGCACAAAGGTTTTACGCACAGAGATTGTCATCCAACTAGGAAAGGGACAAAAGAAATGGGCCGCCGCGTTGATATCTTCAGGATGTAGTCTTCTAGATGACACTGCAAAATCCGAACTTCGTAGGTTTTTAAGTTTTGCTGGAACTGAAAGAGGTGACGACGCAAATTATGACGATGAAGGTGATGGTGAGGCAAGTGATGCTGCTGCAGATGATGGCAATGAAAGTGACGGCGACGAAGCTGATGATGGGGCAGGTGATGGTGTTGAAAGTGATGGCGACGAAGATGATGACGATGCAGGTTCAGATTACGTTGAAAGTGATGGCGATGAAGGTCATGGTGATGAAATTCATGGTGTCTAAAGTGATAAACTGTCATTTATATTTTTCGTTGTTACTGTTAGCCTGTCAAATCTTGAAATTATCTAGAAAGTATATTATTTATGAGACCATGGTGGCTATTTGCTTTCTTATTACCGTATAACATAACAAGATGCATGTTTTCCAGCTTTTTACAAGCATTGTATAAACAAGGAAATGCAACATCCCTCAATTTTGCTATCTGATGTTTCATTATATTAATGACCAATCAAAACGATCTAAGCCAGGGTTAGATTCTTATTGAGTCCAAGCTTCAGCAAACTAGACGTCGATAATGGACTATTTCAGCTATATTATGAAGCATGCACACACTCCTGTGAAGCGTCCACAACTGCCAGCATTCAAAGCGTGCTGAGTGCTGGTAGTGGTCGGACATTTCTTAGGCGGAGCACGCTTCATAACATAGCTAGAATGGTCGTTTGAAGTCGACCTATGTTAAGAAATGTATATATTTATATAAAAAATATATTGTTAATACAGGTGCCCAAACATTTGTCACCCTCCCTTAGCATAAGCCCAAAAACATATGACCCTCCCCAAATGGGAGCCCAAAAACCCCTGGCCCTCCCCCTAAATTTACCGGCCCTCCCCCCCCAATAATTAATGACCGTTCCCTAATGGGAATAAAGGAAATGATCAACAAAGATGAGATTTCTTGATGTTTAAATAGATTTTCCCAACTTGTTCCATAATAATTATATGAGATCGGTGAGGAGAATGTGCACATTGATATTACAGCTCAAAGGTTTATTTTACCTGGTCCCCGCCACCCTTTCCATCTCCGAGATCTTTATGTCTCTGTTGTTAGCTATTTTTCAAGCTGTGGTCACACAAATGCATGTTCCCATTGGTTTTGTAAACAAGGGTATGACATCGTATTGTAACATTATTTTGTTGTGCTTCAAACAGTCAGGGAGTAAATTTCAAAGAATTCAAAAGTTGGCTTATGTAAACCATTGCCTGTGGCTTGGATACCAAGTGACCAATTTTTTTATTTCCTTTATGAGAAAGGAAAATAATTTTTGAACTTAGAGGGCCTTTACACAAGAGACCTCTCCAGGTCAGGTCGACCCTTCCTCCGTCAACCTTCTTTGCTGAATTGTCAGATTATCCTGATATTCAGATGGGGTGCACTCTATAAAAGCAAATTGTGACTCCAGTTTTAATACAAGAACCGTTTGTGTGTAATTATTGAAGGAAGTTTATTGAAACAGCCTAAAGGTTTGTACTGTTGTGCAACAAATACGTGTATTTCTGCATCTAATGAACATTTCACTTTGGATTTGTTTGTACAGGCCAGTCTCCTAGATCTTAGATTCGCTTTTGCACCCCTGATCAATAAACAACTTGGAATTGTTTTCTTGTTGTGATTGTTTGTTTGTCGACTTTGGATACCCAAACTTAGTATTGAAAATTGTTTGAAAAGACAAAGTAATTTGTCAGCCTTTTAAGACTTTTAACAGGCCTTAGAATTCAGCAAACTGAACATGTTGCAAAAATTGAAATACCTGCAGTGCCCCTGGGCGTGAATCAAAGAAAAAGTGTTGGAATAAACCTCCCCTTACAATAAACTCCAGCAGCTTGGGTACCTGTGCATGATGGACAGTTTTGCGGCCTGGTTACTTGGCTATTGCACCATTCCAAAGAAAAGGAGGAACCGCGGAAGTTTATGGTTCGTAACCCTTCTTGAAAAAAATCCATTTTACAGTGTTCAGCTTAGTTCTTCTTTACACAACCTGCAGTAAAAAATCGTACTGCTGTTGACATATCATTTGGAAATCGAACATTCTTCTTTGCACCGATCTTTGCTTCGGACTCGTTCTTTAAAAAGTACTTCTCGAAAGCTAACCATACCTGAGTAAAGGAAACGTTAAAGAGATGTATAATGACAGCGACGTGTTAGGCGATGAGGGAAGAAAGGCTCTGGATGCTTGTGTGAAGGTCAAGATTTACGGAAGACCAGAAAACATACGCAGATATCACAGGCAGACAGCTGTAGAGCGTTTGCGGGAGTGCTATGCAGGGACTCCACATGCATTTCGTCGTGTCGAGGGTGGCATTCGTTGCGTTAGAACATGGGTGGCACCTTTGGACCGTCTTTTGCTTCCCCCTGAGTTGGATGAACGTGGGAGACTTTTAAACGTAGAAATAACTTATGACATAACTGATATCCACGATGCACTTGCTAACGGTGACAAAATGCCTTACGTTGAAAAATACCCAAAACCAGGACCTGGGTCTGATAAATTGACAAAGGAGATTAAGAAGCGAAGAGATGATGTTCAAAGAGAATACCAGGCGGCCGATGCTGATCCAGATGCACGACTTCAATATTCTTGGCTTGTTGCACAGCGCCGAGTGCGGGATTGCTTTGCAGGGAATTTTGCAGGGGATGCTGGGTTACTTGAATACAAGCCTAATCCAAATGAACCTTATAACATTATTGAAATTCATGATGCTGTTGTCCGTTATGAAGAGATGAGTTATGTTGAAAAATATCCACTGGGATCAGGATGTTGTCATGAGAATAACAGGAAGAACATTGATGCACAGAGGGCTAATATTGAAAGAGAGTATGAGGCCAAGTATGGTAGAAGCAAGGAGCAAAGCACCAGTGGAAGACAGAGGAGGTTGGACTTGGTTTGCATGGCATCCTCGGGCGAACTGTCGCTTCGAGCTCAGTTGCAGCGAATTTTATTACTGTGCAGGCCTCTAAAAAGAAATGAAGGATTAAAGTACTTCCTTCCCCTTTCTTCCTTCGATCCTCGTCCGTTTAACATTTCTGATTACCAAATACTTTCCCCTGAGATTCCAAGTGTGGCAGATAGCATTACAGAAGAATATTCTCAAAATGCAGCAGAGAAACGAGTGATGGATTGTTATGCTGAAGACTTCCCAAAAGGTTCACATATACTTCCTTTTAAAAGCAATGAAAGTGAGATGCCGCAACTGACCGAAAGATTTAACATTTTTGATATTCGCCAAACACTTAAATATTTTGATGAGAAGAAACGTATTCAAAAATATCCAGAAGATGAGGGGCCTGGAGCTCATGATCTGAAGGAGATGATTGAAGTCCACAGTGAGGGAGTGAAACAAGAGTATCAGGAAGCCAAATGCAGTTTACCCAGGTACTCTCCAGAGGAGGCAGAGAGCATAGTGAGGGCTTGTTTTGCAAGAACTGCAAGAACCTTGCAAGACAAAGGGACAATATTTCCTGTTAAAGAAGATGAAAGGGGAGAAGCAGAATTCCACCAAACATATGACATAGTTGATATTCACAAAATGGTTCTTCATTTTGATCAAAAAGAAGAACAATGTGGATATTCTGTCAAGGACACATCAGATGTTAAAGTACACAGGGATTTTGTCAGAAAGGAGTATCAGGAAGCCAAAAGAAAACTACATGGATATTCCCGGGGTGAGGCTGAGCGCAGAGTAAGAGATTGCTTTGCAGGTTGCTTTCTGGAAGATACAGATGTATTTCCCTTTAGAGAAGATAATGGTGGGATTCCAAAGATCTACCAGACTTATGATATTTTTGATGTTAAAAAAGCAGTCAATCAATTTGATGTAAAAAACCTTTATGATAAGTACATAGATAAGAACGATCCTGACTTTAAAACACAGAAACTAAAGGTGGATCAGCAAAGAGATGAAATTGAAAGAGAGTATGCTGATGCAACTCAGAAAGTTGAAATTGATCATGGTTCTGGCTTTATCATTCATGATCACTTTATAATTACCGATAAGCACGTCATTGATGGTGCACTGTGTGATAAAACTAAGGAAATTTTTGTTTCCAATGAAGCCATTGGAAAGCTTCCTTGTGAGGTCATTCATTATGATGCAGGTAACGATTTAGCACTTCTTTATTGCAAAGAGCTAAACTTGACACAAAATGGAATTTGCCCGATGCAGTTGTCCAGCCAACCACTGTTGTCAGGGATGCAAATTTTTTCTCTTGGTTATCCCGTGAGTCATACAGATGAAAGAGCTCTTTTTGTGAATGGTCATGTTTCTGGTTCAAAGGAAAGATATGCACGTCCCTCAATGACAGTACTTAATTGTTCACTCAACTCTGGCAATTCTGGGGGCCCAATATTGTGTTGGGTCAGTGGTCAACTGAAAGTAGTAGGTGTTGCAATGCAGAAACACGTTAAAGAGATTTTAACTTCGGAGGAGCAGGGGAAAATTAACAAAATTCAGGAATCATTGCAAACCAATGCTATCTCTAGTGTTCCAGACGATGCTATAAAGTATGCATCATTCCATCCTGGCCCTTGCCATATGCCAATGTTTTTGCTGACATTAAAACTGTATTATGCACTGGAAGAACACACTCAGTTTAATTTAAGTAATGCATTACCAGGGCATTGTGTGATAGAGTTCATCAAGGAAACTATCAAAGAGGACAAGGGAGAGGGCAAAGAGGAGTTGGAAGAGGTAGTTAAGTGGTCTGAGGATCATGTGAATGTTTTGCCCTCTGGTCACCTCTCTGCCTCCGAATGTTGTGTTCAATAAAGGCAAAATAATTATTGTTGGGTAGAGTTTTTCGTGGGTTAAAGGATCGTGAAAGTTAAAGGCGCAAAAATTATTCCACAGAAAGGAAATGCGGAAGTGTTTACTACCTTACTTGTCATGATAAAACTGGAGGGTGGTAATCACAGTACCTCACACCTATCAGACAAAGATTTGCTTTTGTGGAATGACATTTCTTACATGATAACTGGTCTGTTTGCCGAAGTAGAGCTATTCATTTTGGAGCAGTTTAAATGGCCAGTTTTGCTTAATTTTGGGAATTCTCAACACCACAAAAAAATGTAAGGCATTAGGGTAACTTAATATAGTAATAATGAAAATTCATTTAGGAGTGCAGACTATGAGTTTTATGGTCAGGCAGTAGCCCATCTGACAGTAAAAACACTGAGGGAAGCATTACCCTTGCCATGTTAAACCTTAAGTCATGTAGTCTGTGGTCATTTTAGAGTCTAGGAATAAAATCATTAGAATGTGTGAGCACTGAAGTGAAAGCTGTTGATCAGTTGTTGCATGTGGTACTGTTTCTTTTCATTCTTTTTCGATTTTTTTTTTCGATTTCAGCAGTATTTTTATTTCACTCCATTTTTCTGGGAGATTCAAGAATCTTTCCAGATACAACGGTTAATTGGTTTCTTTTGTCTTTAGTTTTGAACAAAAGACAACAAGTTTTTTTGGCCCGTGTTTTCTAGAAAACTAAAGCGCAAAACAGCAAAAGAAAAAAAACAGCAATGTTTACCACATGAAAATAAGTCTGTATGCAAGAAATCAGCAATTTATGAGGGAAATTAAAAAAATGCCAAAAATCTCAGTTAGCATAGTGTTATCCTAAACCCTCCAATTGTTCATGGTAGAATTTTTTTTATGCTGATATAGGTGAATCATGACGCACAAATTATAGCCAGCAAATCATGTATGGACTGCTTACTGCAGTGAATTGCTATAACGAGCCTTGCATTATGAACATGTTAAATATTTTACTTTGTTGAATTGTGCATTTAGCTCTTCAATTCATAGTTATAATACATGTAAATTTATTTGACAAGACAACTGATGTCTTGGAGTAGCAGTTTAAAGTATCCTTGCAAGAGGATGCGAAGGAAGAAGCTTAGAGTAATGTAATGAATGATACAAAGTGGCTAGATAAGTTGTTTTTAAATAGTTTTTATAAGTCTTGGGTATATTTTCTTACTTATAGTTGGCAGATGCATATTTTTTTTTCCAACTGTTTTAATCAGTGTACATAGTAATTAAATTGCATTTGGTTGCAGCAAATAAGGCTTTGTTGAATTACTTTAATCTGCTGAAATACTACTATTCTATTGGAATTGTCAGCTGCCGTATTATATCCCTGCTTGTAAATAAAGACAAAATTTGTCAATGGTGGTATCTGTGGCGATTTTCTTTTCCTCCACAAGGTTGCTGAAATAGTCATCATTTTTTTTCCTCAGCAAGCCATCAAGCCTACACCTTGAGCTACTTGTATCTCTTAGTTGACTTGATAGCTTAGTTGATAGAGCACTGCAGAAGATATTGCAGTTTCATGGGCGTGAATCCCATTCAATCTTCTTTTTTTTTTTTCAGTTTTTTGTTTTGCAACTGCTAAAAAGTTGTATACATACATGTGACATGTGACATGAAACATGTGACATGTGACATGTGACGTGACATGAAAGTTGTATTTATACAGTTAAGTATTTTTAATTCTCTTTTTACATATTTTTAATATCTACTCATCATCATTATTTTATATAGCTTTAAGTATTTTAAATTCTCTTTACAAATATTTTTAATATCTGATTATCATAAACATTTTATATAGCTCTAAGTATTATAAATTGTCTTTCTACATATTTTTAATATCTATTAACTGTGTCCCCAAATTAGTATGGGATTTTCCCAGGCTATGTGGCCTTGACACATTAATAAAGTTTATCTATCTATCTATCTATCTATCTAAGGGTCTTTCTTGTGTTAAATCCGTCATCTGTAGTTGCAAATATGATATTTTACATAATTTCACTCCTAAAATTTATACTGGGGGTACTGAAGTCTGCAATGGACCAGCAGCCCATTCAGCAGCGGGGGGGGGGGGGGGGGAGTTAGCAATGCTCCTTGTCACTTCACACTACAGAAACTGGGTTTTAAGCACCTGTGGTTGTGGGTGGGGTGGGCATAATGGCAGCTAGTGGTCCAATAGTTAACATGCTGGACGTATTGCAAAGTAAATGGATGGTTTTAAAATGTCCCATAAAAAATGTATTTTCTTTCTTATGATGTATCATGTCAGGTATCTGCATTATTCTCTCTGGCTATTCCAGCGACAAATGCACATACGCTTGGGTTTGGTGGGGGGGGGGGAGGTATGCTTTGGAATTATAATTTTAATAGGGGTATTTGTGCACCCTAGAACTGGGAACCCTAACGTAGCCCTTTTCTCCTCCACACTTCAGTCAGGAGGAGAAGGATTAAAGCAACCCACATGGTTTTGCTGGGTTTCATTTGTATCATCTTTCATTGTTGAAAGGGTGGTGCACTATCAGGTGTAGCAGACTACCTAGGTGTCCACTGTTAGCATTTATATTTTAAGGGTGTTCCAGATTCTTCTGTGTTTTTAATATATAATTTGATTCACTTGTGAACATTCAACCGCTAGTTTATGAAAGCTCCTAGTTCTTACCTCAGTGCTAATGTCTCATGAACCGTTTTAAGTGTGGTTGATGCTCACACCTTATTGATGTCTGGTATAATGTAAACTAAAAGGAATTGACTTTACTGGGTCCTTGCAAGATGTTTTAATGTTAAAATTAATTTCTGCTAAACTTGAACATGAGACGGCGCCATGGTGTTAAAATCCTCAATTTTTAAATTAAAAAAGGTTGAGCGAAACAAATAAAACGTGTGTTAAAGTGCCCGGAATTTCAGTGCTTTGTTTAGTAGAGCCAACTTTCAAGAAATGTTTGTTTACTTCACCTATGCTTGCAGTTGATGTCATTCTATCACGAAGTTTGTGAGAACTTTCCTGAAGTTTTTCAAGCGCCGTCTTACCCCAGAGAAGCATATTTTAACATTTGGGGGGGCGAATCATGTTGGAAGGGTTGCAAACCCGGAAGTGCACTCTCTTTCCCGGAGACCGTGTTTATTGGCCTGGTTACCTGGCTATTGCACCATATGTGATTTTCGAGTTTGAGAGGAAGAAGATGCGAGGGTTGTGGTTTTTTTCTTCTTTCAGTGATGGTATGGTTCGTAAAACACAGGTCATAGTGATCAGAGACATTTTCAGCCACACTTGCTGCAGTGAAAGGTCGGACTGTACAAACGTAGAATCAATGTAAACATAAGCATAAGGCATAAACACCGCAATATACAGTCATGTACACTAACGGTGATCTGCTAGGCGATGAGGGAAGAAAGGCTCTGGATGCTTGTGTAAAGGTCAAGATATACGGAAGACCGGAAAACATACCGAAATATCATTGGAAGACAGCTTGGGATCGATTGGAGAAATGCTATGCAGGCTGGCCTCCAGATTTTATAGTCGGGAGTCATGATGGATGGTTGCAGCGCGACCTCTTGCACCATCTCGTGCTTCCCACTGATTTTGATGAATACGGGAAACCAGACAGAGAGAAAATATTCGACATCATTGAAATAACTTTGTTAACTTTGATAAAATGCCTTATGTTGAAAAATACCCAAAGCCAGGACCCGGGTCTGATGAATTGAAAGAGTTGATTGACAGGAGAAGAGCTGATGTTGAAAGAGAATGCCAGGAGGCCACTGTTGACCCAGATGCACGGATCCAATATTCCTGGCTTGTTGCACAGCGCCGAGTATGTGATTCCTTTGCTGGGAGCTTTGCTGGGGATGTGGGACTGCTTAAACCAAAGCATCCAATTGTACTTTACAACATTATTGATATTCATAATGCTGTTGTTCATTATAACAAAAAATACTTTTTAGATTCATGTTCTTCTTGGCCTTATGATGATGATGATCAATATCAAAGGTGGAAGGAACACATTGTCAAAAAAACAAGAAAGGGATGATGTTGAAAGAGAGTTTAAAGATGCCATTGCCACTAATGACAAGGAGACAAAAGAATATCCTCGGAATGAAGCAGAGCAACGAGTGAAAGATTGTTATCCTATAGAACCAGTAGATGTTCTCATATTTAGAAAAGGCAACAATGGTGATGTTGGTGAAATGTATAACATTTTTTATATCCATGAAGCACTTCAACAATTAGATGAAAAAAGCTTCTTGAAAAATACGCGGATGAAGGACCTGGATCAGATGAACTGAGAAAGTCAATTGATGCAAACAATTTTGGTGTAAAGCAAGAATATGAAAAAGCTAAGTCTGGGTTACGCAGGTATTCTCAAGGTGAGGCATAGAAGAGGGTGAGAAATTGCTTTGTGAATGCCTTGACAAAGGAAAAGATGATATTTCCTACTGAAGAGGATGATGCCAACGAGCCATGCAGCAACAAAACTTATGATATCTTAGCCATTTACAAAGCAGTGCAGAGAATGTCAATCTACTCCTTAGAGTCCCATCATGAACAAGAGAAGGGTGCTGTCTCAAAAGAGTATGAGAAAGCCGTGAGCAGGCTACATGGATATTCGAAGAATGAGGCAGAGCGTTGAGTGAGAGATTGTTTTGCAGGCACTATACTGAAAACACCGTGGAGTGCAGCTTGTGATGTTGAAATTTTTAAAATTAAAAAAGCAAAGACCCAACAAACTTATGGCATTTTTGAAATTAAAAATGCTATTGATCATTTTGATAAGAAAAAGCTTTGTGACAAGTACCTAGATGAGAAAGATCCTGAATCTAAAAGAAAGAATAGATTGGCTGATGACCAAAGGGCCAAAATTGAAAGAGAGTATGCTGAAGCCACGAAGAAAGTTGAAATTGAACATGGTTCTGGGTTTATTGTTCATGATCACTTAATAATTACCAATAAGCATGTCATTGAAGATGCATTGTGTGATGAAACTAAGGAAATTTGTATTTCCAATGAAGCTATTGGCAAGCTTCCTTGTGTGATCATTCACTATGATGCAGGTAAAGATTTAGCACTTCTCTATTGCCAAAAGCTAAACTTGAAGCAAAATGGAATTTTCCCAGTGCAGTTGTCTAACCAACCACTGTTACCAGGGATGCAAATTTTCTCTTTTGGTTATCCCATGAGTCATACAGATGAAAGAGCTCTTTTTGTGAATGGACATGTTTCCGATTCAAAGAAAACATATTCAGGTCACACAATGATAGTACTTAATTGTTCACTCAACTCTGGTAATTCTGGGGGACCAATATTGTGTTGGGTCAGTTGTCAACTAAAGGTGGTAGGTGTTGCAATGCAGAAGCACTTTAAGGAGATTTTAACTTTGGAGGAGAGAGCAAAGATTGAAAAAATTCGGGAATCATTGCAAACAAGTACTATCCCCAGTGTTCCAGATGATGCTATAAAGTGTGCATCAGTTGAACGTGCATCACGTGAGCATGCAATTTTTTATCATCCAGGACCTGACCCTTGTCAGACGCCAATGTTTTTGCTGACATTAAAACTGTATGATGCCCTGGAAACCCACTCTCAGTTTAATTTAAGTAACGCATTACCAGGGCAATATGGGATTGAGTTCATCAAAGAAACTATCAGAAAGAAAAAGGGAGAGAACAAACAGGAGTTGGAAGAGGTAGTTAAGTGGTCAGAGGACCGTGTAAACATTTTACCCTCAGGTCACTGCTCTACCTGCAAATGTTGTGGTCAGTGAGGACAGAATAATTATTGTAGGTTCAGGTTTAACAAGCATTTTTGTCTTTTTATGTCCTAATGGCCTGTGAAAATTAAAGATGCAAAAATTTTCATTTCATAGAATGGAAATTCGATAGTGTTTACTTAAGAACTTTATTTGTAATGACACAAGTGTATGATGGTAATTAATGTACCCGACGCCAAGGTGATAAAAATCTCTTGGTTATTGATTTTCTTCTCTTTTGGTATTAATTTCCTAACCAACGGCTTTACGTTTGAAGGGCCTGGTGAAAGAAACTGAGATAAATAGAAATTTGGCCTTAAAATCTTAAATTTACTAGCTTGCAGTAGGTGCAGTAGGTTTTTCAGCTTTTAAAATCAGAGTTTCAGTCAAGAAATTTATTAGATAAGACAACACTTTGAGGTCACAGTTTGTAATATCTTTGCAAAGGGATATACAGAAAATTCAAAATTCTTAGAGTAACATTCTATTGAATTACTGTATAGTTATTTGCTGTAGTACTTGTTTTCAAATAGTGTAATTAACTCTTAGTTCTGTATTCTTCTCAAACCTTTTAATTAATTATTGTTAGTTATTTTATTTCCTTAAAAGTCACTTTTGATCACAGTTATCAAAGCTTTGATGAGTTATTTTTAACTCAAATACTCTTCTTTTCCATTAGTCAGCTGCTATAAGATATCCCTGTTTGTAAATAAAGAAGAATATTTAAATTTAGCAAGGATAGTTCTGTTTTGATCTTGTATTTCTCCCACAAGACTGCTTTGAACAGTTGTATGAACTATGGAAATCATCTGTGAAAATGCAGCTAGCCACTCACCGAATGAGAAATTGCACTTACAAATTAGGAGAATTTCTTAAGTAATGTTGCAGAAACTGAGCACAAGGCTCAATTTCCAGCCATTTTGATCACTTGCATTCTGAATGAAAACCAGGCTTCACTAAATAGCTATAATAATTATTAATGCCAGCCAGCCTTTGCTGCAATTTCCTTATAAAGAGTTGTTGCATTAGCCTGACATTTTGGCCTGAATTTTAGCCATCTCTTCTGATGGTTTGCTCCTGACCAGAGGATATGACTGGTATCGGGTTAATTAGGCCCCAATTTCAATATGCATATTCTCCTTACTGTTTTCTATATATCTCTTATGGCACTAGTTGGGAGAATCTGGATATGGGTATTAAATAACTGATTGGTTATGATCACCTCATATCCAACAAGTGCAAGTTGAATAATTGTTTTATCAAATTTTTCAGCTGAATTGCTTTGTCATGTTTTTGGACAAAATGTTTGCTTCATGGTGAAAACGGATGAGTGCTGTGATACATGACTTGGCATCATCTATACCTGCTTGTAACTTAAGCAGCTGTAAAATGAAAGACAGAAAAAAAATGAGGCTTGAACAGGATTCGTACCGATAACCCTGATATTTCTGGTGCAGTGCTGTGCCAAGTGAGCTGACAAGCCATCTGGGAGCTGTCTCTTAGTTGGCTTGATAGTTCAGTTGGTAGAGCGCTGCACCAGTAATTGCAGGGTTCATGGGTTCAAACCCATTCAGACTGATCTTTTTCAGGCTTTCTTTTTGCAACTGCTAACAGGTTGCACACATAACTGTGAGGATATTCCATGTGTTAAAGTTTTGTTCTGCAGTTCACATAAATTATGATATTTTTTATATTTCACTCATTAAATTTATGCGCGGGGTCCTGACCCCTGCAATGGACTAGCAGCCCATTCAGGAGTGGGAAGGGCAGTGGGGGGGGGGGGGGGGATGGTAATGTTCCTTGTCACTACATTACTGCAGAGACTGGGTTTTAAGTGCCTAAGGGTTAGGACGGGGGTGCAGGTAGAAGTGGTAAGAGTAAGTAGCTAACATGCTGGGTGTTTTGAAAAGTAAATGGGCAGTTTTAAAATGTGCCATAAAAACATTTGATTTTTATTTTTCCTTCTTACAACTTATTAAGCATCTAAGTCACCTTCATTATTTTCTCTGGCCACTCTAGCAACTGATGTATGCACCTTTGGTGTTGGGAGGGGTACACCTTGGAATTAATTTTTTTAGGGGTACTTGTGCCCCCTAGAACTGGAAACCCTAATGTAACCTCAAAATCGCTATCCTTTTTCAGACAAAGGAGCAATTACCCTCACCTCATCCCAGACCAAAACATCAAAATATAACTTGATACTCTCTTTCAAAATGGTTCATCTAATATAACAATCCCTCCCCCTCCCCCCCCCCCCCCCCGCCCACTCTCCCTCACACTCCATGGCCTTGTTTCCCAGTCAGGAGGAGTATTGCCTGCCTCCTTTCCCTGTGTATTGGCTTTCATTGGTGAAAGGGTTGTGCAGTACCCGGGTCAGCAGAGAACATGGCAATTTGCTGTTAGCATGTAGCTGGTATTAATTAAGGTGTTTCAGGTTTTTTCATGTTCCTGGATTTAGTATGTGGTGAGAAAGGGTGAGCATACCACCCCTAAATTAAGGAAGGGTCTTATTTCTCACCTAAAAATAGCTATATATGCCATATCTGATAGAACATGAACTGCAATGAACTTGCCAATTCAACTGAGAAATCGAGACTAGGTGACCCATAATGAAAGGTCTCAGAATTTTCTCACCTCAATTCTCATTTTGTGGGCTTTTTCAGGCGTGGTTATTCAAACCATAGTTCATGTTCAAACGATATAAATTATACTGATTTCTGGTAAAAGGAGTTGATTTTAATTACTGGTCCCTAGAAAGACGTTGCAGATTGAGGTGTTAAAAAAAATTAATGTTCTTTTTCAGGAGAATAAGAAGCAATCCGAGCCAGCTGACTCAGATGATGACAGTGATGAAAAGGTACTCATGGGGGAGGGGAGGGGAGTGGAGGGGAGAGAGTGTCCAACTTTATAACATACAGTTCAATCTCAGGACATGACTTGCAAACCGTAATGCTTTAAACCCTAATATCAACACTCATCTTGTCCTATAATAATAATAATAATTTAATAAACTTATATAGCGCTATAATTAATAAAAATATTCTAATGCGCTTTACATGATATTCATAATTTAAGTAAAAATAGGATTAACTAAAAATTTACATGGATTTCATCTAAAAATTTAATAACTATATAATATGTTTGTACGCTTGCGTAAAAAGAAAACTTTTCAAGTCCTCATAGTTTTCCATATATTTGTTTTGTTTCTTGTGGGGAGAATTTGCTTAAACATTAAACATTTCATCTTCAATTCCTCTATTCTCGTGACCTGTTAGTTTGGTCAAGCTTTGATTTTGTAAAGAGAAATTAGATCCTCATCACTATTGGGGCTAAAAAGGTTTACGGAGGGGGTGTTCCAGTACTCCCTTCAATTTAGAATCCATTTTAAGGCCCAAATTAACCCCCAAAATCCATATTCAAGGGAAAATGATAACTAATAATTGTGTGAACAGTTCATTATTTCTTTTCTGTAATATGGGAAGGTTAGTATCAAGTATAGAGTACTAGTCAGACTAAGCCTAGCTTTTAAATGCCATAGTACACTCCCCCTGCAAAGGGTTAACCGTTTAAGTCCCAATATCCACATGCATATTCTCCTCACTGTTCTCCATATATTTCTTATGTTACTAGTTGAGAGAATTTGATTAAACATCGACACATTTCATGTCTGGTGATCATTTCCTTTATTCTCATGACCCGTATATTTGATCAACCAGTGATATTGTAAGGAGAAATTAGATGCTTGTCACTCTTGGGGCTTCAAGGGTTAAAGGACCTCTTAAAAACACCTAAGTATGTAGCCGCTTCCTTGGTCCTTTGCGAGGGGTTTGGGGTGAGGGAGGTAAGCCACAATTATTGCTCATTCAGGCCTGGGGATTCGATATGCAACCAAAATTGACAGTGAAATATTCAAAGAAGTCAGAAGTTTTTAAGATGTTGTAATTGCCTGCTTTTATAGAGTGCTGAAGATAAAGATTCAGACTCAAACATACGAGATCAAGTGCGAAGTAAATTGAAAAGAAAAACAGAAGACAATGGAAAAGGTGATGTTGATGGAAAAGCAGCAAAGGATGTATCTGCAAAAAGGTTTGTACAACAACAAAGGCATAAAAAGTATTGTGAGACCAGATATTTTGTTGATCAGATTGGTGTTATATCACTCAGTTTGTAATTGCTCAATAAACTTTTTTCTCAATTAGTCAGGGGTTAGTCAGTCTGTCAGTCATTCATACCCTAGTCAGTGTATAAACCCTAAGTCTAGCACAGGTTGTTCATTCGCCGATCTTTATTTTTCTCCAGTCATCACTCATTCAGAGGGAGAGACAGACAGACAGTTGGTCGGTCAGTCAGTCAGTCAGTCAGTCAGCTAGTCAGTCAGTCAGTCAGTCAGCTAGTCAGTCGGTCATTCATTCATTCATTCATTCATTCATTCATTCATTCATTCATTCATTCATTCATTCATTCAGTCAGTCAGTCAGTCAGTCAGTCAGTCAGTCAGTCAGTCAGTCAGTCAGTCAGTCAGTCAGTCAGTCAGCTGATCAGTCCCTAGTCTGACTTACTCAGGCTGTTCGTTTTTCAGTCTTAACTTTTTTGTTACCAGGAAGGAGGAGAGGAAAAGACTCTTTAGAAGTTAGTGATAGAATAAACTAGTACGCTCCTGCCAGAAAATTTCAAACCAACTACAGGGTAACTTTTATCCTTACAGCAAACACGAAGCCGAATATCAACGTCTAAAGCGAGAGATGGTTGAATCAAAAAGAAAGAAGAAGGACGAGGAAGAAAAAAAGCACTTAGGTAGGATTCAGTTCTCTAAACTTTCAAATCAGTTTGAAGTCAGTTGGTGAGTGAGTTCATGTTTTCAGAGTTATTTTCCTTCAAATCCCAGCTAAAAGGGCCATCAAGCTCGCATATATCTTTCTGTCCCTCCCCTCCCCCCCCCCAGCTGAGGAGGGAGTGGGAATTCCTTTTAGTGTGATATACTTATTTTTATTTATTTGTTAGAGAAAAAAATAATTGATGGCATAATAATTGACCATAAGTATTTAAGTACAGCTAGGGATACCAAAACAATGGGCTCCCGCCCAAACAGAATACGCCAATAACTTAACCAAACTGCGTGCCCAAGTTATAGAAAGCACTCGAATTAAAAATGCACAGATAAACTCAAAGCAGCTAGTAATGTTCCTCGCTTAGTCCCAGGCTAAGTTACAGTTGGTGCATATTAAGGATCTTCAGGATTACCAGAAGGTAGAAGGGCTTGTGTCTAATAACGGTAAAGGACGGCTTCGATCGAATTAACAGAAAGCCCAAGATCTCAGGCTAGACGGAATGTTCGATATTGGGGATGTTCTCTTAAAAAAGAAGGCGTTTTGCACTTTCTGTTAAGAAATAGAGTTAGGAAGAGGGTGCGTCCGAAAGCCGTGGATGTTTATGTTCAGACTATGAGAAAGAGAAGGGAAAAATTGCTGTTTTAGCACAGTGGGACCTATTTAGTCTGGCCACCAAGGACTCATAAAAATATGGACGCGTATTAAAGAGGTTGGTTCAGTCGACGCCGGTCCCGGCGTCATATGTGGGTTGAGTTTGTTGTTGGTTCTCATCTTTGCTCTGAGAGGTTTTTCTCCGTGTACTCCAATTTTCCCCTCTTTTAAAAAACCAACACATCCAAATCCCAATTCGATCTTGAGGTGTCCCCAATTAGCATTATGAGCTGAATACCATTGACACCTAAGTAAAGTGATTCATTTATTTATTTATTTATTTATTTATTTTTGTCATCAGAACAGAGGAGAAAAGAGTAGTTTTCAATTTTGCCGAAAGTAATTCGCGTTCGCTTTGGTTCTGCTTTACTACGTGCTATGATTGGTTAAAATTACTCGCACTACTTTCTCAACCAATCAGATGTAAACCAAAATCAATCATGACTTTCTCGCACGCGTTTATCCACGCTTGGCGGTAATGACTCCACTCCTTTATCATGATTTTGTCTCAAGCAAAAGCGCATGCGGTGATTTTCTTACCAAAACAACCTCCGGCCAAATTTTGGTGACCCCTTGTGGTTCTAAGGCTATATTCACGTGGCAGTTTCAAATACGGAGTATATTTGTGCGTCTAGTAAATTTTCACGCGATCTATTTTGTGTTCATCGTGAAGAAATTTGCCAATCTCACAAGCAGAATAACCAAAAGATTTGAAGCTGTACGATTGGGTATGTCTCACTTTTGGTCTTAGAAAGGAATTTTTCCAACCTAGTTTTCAGACAGCAAACCTGAGATTACCTCGTTGTATTTTGCCGGCTTGCGAGCTTTTAAATTCCTTTTCTTTTTCAATTCAATCGTTTATTTGTTCAGGCTCTTTTTATTTACCCATCTGTTGTTTCTTTTTCTTTTTTTTTTTTTGTTCTAATGTTGATACGATGACAATTCAGTTATTGTGTAAAATTGCATTGCCTTACGCCTCCGTTATAACCAGGGCTCCCTGTTCATGAAAAGTTGTATTAGTTAGTAACCTGTGGTTATTCAACAAAGGATCCGCCTCCGCTTCGTTTTTTCTTTTCCTGCGCTAATAAAATCCCTTACACTTCTTGTCAATCACTTCTTTGGCCCCTCTTCTAGTATAACCCATCTGTAGCATTTTAAAATTTGAGAGTAGTAACTGCAAGTCTTATTTTAAGACAAAACCATTCAAAAGCAATGGCCACGTGTTTGTTAAAACGCTGTCGTTTGGCGATTGCTTTTCAATGATTTATCTAAAGCCCTGTCAACTCGTATAC
>OZ024896.1:34906806-35074306 GCA_964017195.1 Siderastrea radians | reverse complement strand
AATATTGACAATATTTACAATAAAACTAGTTATATAATACAGTGTCAATTAAAAATACGCTTAAAAAGAAAGGTCTTCAGCTTAGTTTTAAAAGTAGTCAACGTCTTGCAGCTCCTCATATCCTTTGGAAGAGAGTTCCATAACACTTCTGCAATATGTGAAAATGCTCTTTGACCATACGTCTTAAGATACTTTCCCTGCTCTTTAGTACCGCGTGCACTGGCACACAACGCGTCCCTGAACCTGTCACGCAGTGATGTTTTGTCACACACACTGTCAGCCGGCATTGGAGCTACAATAACAACAGCAACCACTCTATGCTCTCTTCGTCTCTTAAGCGCTTTCAAAGAGCTTCAGCCTACTCCGATTTTCATAACAATCAGTGAGAACCCAAATTGTTCAGTGTTCTTGTTTTGCCCGCGCTTTATAGTCAAGGAGCTATTTTCTGAAAATGTCTTATTTAAAGAGTTGCTTCAACCCACGCTTCAGAAAAGGTTTGACACTGGATTTGAAGAATAACTGCAATTTACACTAGGTACTATCTAGTCCCAAATTGTGGTACCATTAATGAGTTAAATGGGCTCCTTTTCCCAAATATAGCACACAGTTTGGAAACGAGGCTCAACCAATATTACCCTTGTAAATTTAGGTCTTTCATCACTGTCCGATGTTCCTTAACTGTGCCTTTTTCTTTCTCATCATTGCCTTCTTTTCCACGTAGAACTTAGCGCTTTTGGCGGAATTTCAAGCCAAGCTTGCACAGTCCCCAGAAGAAGAAGAAAAGGAAGAAGATAACAAGAACGGAAAAGAAAACGAAGAGGGAGATGACACGGGATGGTAAGAGACACCGCCAAACCTTTTCCTTTGCATCTCCTCCTCATTCCCCTCGTGGCTAGATAGATAGCTTGTTGCGGGCAGTCATATTATGTGGAAAGATGGCGCGCTAGGAAAGGGCATTGTGAGCGGAGAGAGTGCTCTTTACTCTTTCGCACCTACCACTTGAAGGCAACAGCGCTCACATTACTTTTTCTACCTGCGCAGCCTTTCCTTTTCACTCCAGAAAATGAGCGTTTGAACAGGCCATTAAACAGTGTGTGTATAATGCAGTAAGTAACAGTTATTACACGAGCGCACGTTTGATAGGAGGTGATCAACAACGAACGAGACTCCTAGCGCAGAGTGGGTTCTGAACACCTTATATCCGAAAAGTGTATCCACAGAGGTCTAGGCTAGTACCACCTTGCAAAGCACCTTAGATAATCGATGCTCAGGAGCTAGCATTTCATTCATCACACTTGAAGATCCCATCCACAGACTCAAAAGTTAGAATCACTTTGTACAGCATAATAAACAGTACCACAGGACAGTACTGCTCAGTAGCTTTCATTTGAATGGTCACACTTTCGGATTTCATCCACAGAGTCAAAAGTTAGGACCACCTTCTTCAGCATTATAAACAATACCACAGGACAGTACTGCTCAGTAGCTTTCATTTGAATGGTCACACTTTTGGATTTCATCCAGAGAGTCAAACGTTTGGTACCACCTTGCTCAGCATTATAAACAATACCACAGGTCAGCACTGCTCAGTAGCTTTCATTTGAATGGTCACACTTCAGGATTTCATCCCCAGACTCAAAAGTTAAAACCACTCAACCACCTTGTATAACATTATAAACAGTGCCACAGAAAACTATTTCTCGGTAGCTGTCATTTGAATGGTCACACTCGTCCACATACTTAAAAGTTAGACCCGTATTGCCCGAGTAACTCTGAATTCTTTATTCCAGGATGTTTCATTCTCTGACATGTGAAACTCAAGACAGACGAGCTAGGGATGCATTCATTGAAGACGAGGATACATTTGAAATATTTGATCCCCGAAATCCCATTAACAAAAGGAGAAGGGAAGCAAGCAAAAAATCCATGAAAGATAAACGAAGATAACACGGCAACGTCTCTGAAGACTTGTAAGTAAAACAATCGAGAGAACGAGCCCTGTCTTCTTGTTAAAAATCCTTGTAAAAACCCGGAAAGCGCCCAGTTCTTATCCTTCAATCAGCAACTGAACTGCACGAGCACTCGCTAACACGCCGAAGTTTGACATCATTCATCGCTTGGCAGCTTCCTGAAGAAATTGGCGGGTACAAGGAATTTCACGGACAGGGGGTTTTAACAGAAGAACTCGCTTGCTTCTTCAACAGCAAATTTGTCTTTATTGCGTTCTAGGAAGGCTGTTTATCTCAATATGGAGTGGCCCAAGCGGAAGATTTCAACAACAAACAGTCCTGCGTCTGGACTTTCTGAACAGAAGTGGCTATTTGTTGAGAGGAAGAACGAGTGGCAATTGGCTTTGGCGATTTGTAATTTTTTTTTTTTCGGTTGTATCTGGATAACAGTTCCGCGAAAAATAAACCAGTGTTCTGTGATTTCCCGTTCCGTGGTGGGGGGATTGGGCTACAGGCGGTCTACCACTCGTCTCACCTCTAGGCCAGTTCATCACCGGCTTCCCAACAGATGTTTCTCCTGGTCAGACACTATCAGATACTCCTTCTCCATGACATTCTGGGCCGATCCCTCTTTCTTTTCTCTCCTGTTGGAGCCCACTCCATCGCCACCTTCGCTGGTCATTGTTGATGCTATCCTCCGTGTGTCCGCTTCATCGTATTCGTTTCACTGAAAATGGTTTGGACCCAGGAGCCATATCATACGTTGCTTAAGTATGATCATCCGGGTGAGCGTAGTCCTGAGAAGGACTGTACTGACATTGACTGACCCTGAGCGCGTCATCATCAGAGTTAAAAGGGCAGTGTCCTTCGCTGAAATTGAGATTGAATGCCTTCACTCACACACAAAATGTTCCTGGAACATCAAGAGGAAGCCTATCAAGTGAATTTTTGCAAGGAGAGCAAACCATAATAAGTTTTCAATGATTTTTGCAAGATACAAGCACAGAATTTGAAAACGTTCGCCAGACGTTTTCAAGTTGTAATCCACTTCCATCTTGGCTATCCGTGGCCAAAGACACTTAGTAATAGCTTCACTGAATTAGTATGGTGTCTGAACAAGAAAATGACCAATATTTTTAGGCTTTCATATATGTTAATGTGACTATTGGCTTTTCAGTGGGGTCAAACGCGAGAAAAATCCTCGTGATACTGCCCCTATAAGTTCGTTTCTCTTCCACCAAGTCACCTAGTTTCTGCACCCCTGTCGGCTGGTCCTCGTGCCAAGGCGCCGCCGGCTAAGAAGGCCAGTCGGCTCTGGGGACTAGAATGCCCTGTCTGCTCGCTGTGAACCCGCCTTTTACCTTCCAAGAACAGTTAGTTTTGTGAATATCATCTACTTGTGAATTCCGTGCAGAAGAGTCTTCACATTACTGGTTTTGTGACTCTCTTGAATTGAAAATGGGTATTTTTGGAAAAGAACTGGAAGCCACATTTTCTTTGCACTTGGACAATCTGTTTTTTAGTGCAGTTTTTCCCAATTAATGGTTCTACGGTGTTCGTAGTTTACAACTTGTGTCCCTATGTATGTAGTACGTATTAATACGCACATTGAGAAAGATGGCCGATGTTTATTCTCTTGCTGGTGAAATTCAGCTAAATTTTCGGTAATTTTATTGGTAGATAAAAGCCTTAATCTGACTGGTGTGACAGTCTGCTGAGACGGTTTTTGTTCGATAACGTGGAAGCAGTTTTTCATAACTAACTCAAAAATGCTGTATGTAGCATGTGGGAGCAGTCTGTTTTTGACATCATACTACTAACAGATAAAACAGTTCAAACTGTTTGTCATATAAATCATTATCTAAAACAGTCCATTATGATACCAGTTTGTCTTGCCCAGAGTAATGATGCTCTTGAAAGACATTCTGCTAGTAGATCAGTTATATATCAGTTAAGTAGGCAACTTATGCTAAAAAAACACTTCGCTTGTGAATTGCAACTATTTGCTTACAAAGAAAATAAAACAGCTAAGCCATAAGTAATTTCGGTGATCTTATCTTTTAAATGATGGGGCATTATTATACCTTTTAACCAAAAAAAATCTTTGCCGGCGCAGTTAACCACTTTAGCACATTGACATTACCTCGTGGTATTAAATGAAGATGTCTCAAACTGTTGACGAACGTTTTGTTGCCCAAAACTTTATTAACAGAAAGCTATAAGTGTTTTGAAAGTTGAAGTGTCTTCTTTTGCAGTTGATTAAACAGCGCTCAGATTTATTTGTTTTCGGCCACACGCCTCGAGATAAAATGTGCAAAAGTGACTACCTTAAAATAACAAATTGGTTCATTTTTGGAAGTAATTGCCGATAATTGCCCTAATCGGAAATACTTTTGCCTTAAGTGGTGATATTTACGATAATTATGGTAACTTAATAACAATTCCCCTAAATTTAGTGAAGAATTTTTGATTCGAAAAACAGAAAAATATTTTCGTGCCAATGTCAGCGTAACTCGTCTTCGATCCTTTCTCGTTTTGGTCGTAGGTATTGTCCTGAAAACCTCTCCTTATCTAACAATAAACTACCGGTGAATGTTTTGTTGTTCAAATTTAAGTGCAGCTAGACTTCAATAATTTTTTATATCAAAAAAGAAAAGCAAATTTAGTTTTCCTTTGTAGAGGTCAGTTTAGCGCACGGCGAATTCCGGGTGCAGCCAGTCTTCAATCTTTCCCTGCTGTGACCGTCGATATTATCGAGAAAACCTCTTTTTGTCCAGCAATTTCATGGGACTGGGGACAGGGGTTAGGGGTGGGAAAAATCCCCCACTTCCCATATCCTCTCTTGGACTCCCCCCTCCCAGCCTCCCACCCTTTCCCGCCAACTTTTTTTTCTCGTCCCCGTGGAAGGTTTGTTATCGGGCAAAGTTGTATCAATTCTTTGCTTTCGACGGGAAAAAAAGAGGGCAGAGAGTGGGGAAAAAAGGAAAAATGCGACCTTGCGCGATATTTTGCGAAGAGAGAGGAGCGGGTCTACAGAGGCAGGAAGAAATAAGTCGGGCCGGGAAGGGGGAATTTCAGACGCAGTTGCTCTCTCCTCCCACCCCCTCCCCCAACCTTTTCACTGTTTTGTACTATCCCACGAGCCCAGATTTCGTGCTATGGCATGCGCAGTTCAACAACACCATCCATAATACTCTGCTAACACACGGGAAAATATGGGGATAAAAGGTGTATAATGGTTTTCTTAATGTAAATTTCAAAAAATGATTAACGTAATGAAAAAATGGTGACTTCTTGACTTTGCGTCAGGAAAAGGACTGTCTTCCCTCCTCCCCATAGAAACTACCACCCGGTTAAGATAAACCCACCCGGTTTCGTTTGTTTTCTGTGGAATTAGTATTCAGCCACAAAATGAAAAACATAGGGTACAGTGTGTTGCCCAGTTTTCGTACACTTTAGTTTGTAATCGCTATTTCTTTTCGTCTGTGAGACGAAAATTTCTGAAATTTCTTTTTAAGATAGCCCATTTACTTACCTTTAATATATAAAACGATTGGCCCCTTGATCGACGTATGTTCAAAATTATGCCATTTTTCCCAAAACTCCTAAGTTGCCCAGTCTTCGTACACCTGGCCCAGTTTTCGTACAGCGACAAAACAACATTTCTCCACGAAAACACTCGACGCAAACTGATGTGTCAGCCACCCTGCTGAGTGCTTGTCGTGTTTTCTCTTCGATTTGTGAATAAATATCGGCTTAGCGACCAATGTTTGGTGTACAAAGCAAATGGTTATTCGGGGGGTGGATGTTTAATCGATCCTGCAGTGTTGATTTTTTTGTCCCTCACTTTTGGGCGGCTTTTCTTACGCTCAATCCACTGGCTCGTACGTCATTTACTGCCTTGGTAAAGGTAGTTGACAGGTTACTATTCTGCGTATTATATTACAACTGTTAAGAAAAGGCCTGTATAAGATTCGACGTTTTCCTTCCGTTTCCGCTTGCGCCTTTAGAATAACAAACGCTTTACTTCCGTTTGCGCTTACGCTTGCTTTTCTTACCTACTTTTGTAAATATTTATTAGAATCGCAACGGAGTGAAAAAAAAAAATCCGTAAAACCGGTAAACTAACGATATTTCAAGGTGTATGTCAACATTCTATGCATAGACATCTACCTTAGTTAATTATTTGACGATTTAGATTGTTTGCGTGGGATTAAGTTTATTAAATATTCGTGACCTTTGCATGACCTGGATGTAAAGCGTCGCTGTTATACCACAACAAATACATGTAGTGTGTCGCACTTTGCAAGGATTGTTGTGTAATCTTTGCTGCACTTGCGACTTATTAGTTTTCGAACAGTAAAGTTTAAAATTCAGTTCTTTAACTTATTTAAAAATAGGTTTTTAGAGAGGTGCAGCTAAGTGTACGAAAACTGGCACAGTAGGTCAAAATGTATGCGAAGATTCTCACCGCTAAAATTCAGGAGCAGTTAAATTTAAGCTGGCGTTGAAAGTTTTTCCATTCACTTTCATCTTTTGTCTATCATCTGCCCAAAACTCATGAAGTTCCTTGCAAAATTACCAACAAAACGGGCTATTTGTTCATCTTCAATACCTTTACTGTGCAGTGAAAAGCGCAAATATTAGCCGCTAAACTTTTACTCACCTCGAAAGAAATTGTCCGCACTGACCTGCTTCTTCGTCAAAAAGCCCGGCAAAACCGGCAATTTATAGCTGAAATGTTCCTTTTACTTTTGGAATTCTTCGATTGACGAAGATTTAAATGACCGACCGAAATAATCAAATAAAGTTCTTTTTGTACGAAAACTGGGCCCGTACGAAAACTGGGCAACATACTGTACTGTAACTGGTACAATCCAGAAACTATTCTCATTCATATTTATGCCGCAGAATTCCAGAGTGCTTGGATGACATAACCCTGTTGTTGGAAGGTGGTTGCTTAATAATGCGCTGAATCCCCAAGGGCTATGTCTCCTTGCTTAAATTATCCTGTTTGCCAGATTCGAGGCATTTCGAAAGAGATAGGCAAGCCGGTAAGTCAGGAGGGATTTTCGGCCTTCCCACCTCCCCTTCGGCGACGTAACACGCAGTGTGTACTTTCACACCCAGCTGCTCATTGCCTCGGCCACAATCTTTTCCAGTAACTTAACCACGCAAGTCAATGAGCGGCATAAGCAATGAATGAGAATGGTATACACTTCGAAGTCGTGATTACAGCTGTCTTGCAGAGCACACCACCAGGTGTCTCCCGCGAGACAACTTGCGTGGCACATGAGGGCGCACGTACGGTGTTAATATGACTGATGTGAGTAGCTTTCTTTTTTTTGTCAATTGACCAGTTGATAACTTGCAGAAGCGTGGTTCGGTAGACTTGTCTTCCACGTTTTGGGTACAGGTTCAAAACCTAGCCTGGCCTTTTTTGCTTTAGACGAGTTCAGATGAAGGCACGTTTTTGCCGAGTGTTCTTTCCGGCGAGACCCTTTTGATCGAGGGAAAGTATAAAACGTAAACGATTAAGCTCATCAAAGAGAGTAACAGAATAGATGTCTAGAGTAAGAACAATTAAGGACCAAAACTCTTTTTATTTCATTAATTGTAATCTAGGTCTGTAGTTTTGTTCACGCCTCAGTCCTGCTCAAAATTGGGAGAAGAAAGACTGCTTTATATTTTTGCGCAGTTTATGACTATGTGGAAAAAGCAGATCTTAGTGAGGGCTATCAGAATCCAAAAAGAAAACAGAGGGTAATCGTGCATTTTTCAGAGAAAATTTTAAAAGTTAAAATTTGGAAAGAAATTGCCATACATTCTTTATATTTTAATGCTTTTTTAGGTTTATGGTTGTTTGATTATCTCTGAAAAATGCGTGGCTACCCACATTTTTCTTTTTGGATTCCAATAACCCTTGCTAAGATCTACTTTTTTCCCCATAGTCATAACCTTTGCAAAAATACATCTGTATCAGGAGGCACCATCCTTAACTGGGTAGTTTTCTGTCATCACTGGTTTCCAGACACTGAAAATGAAGAGCAGTCATGATGTATTACAAGACCCAAAACTGAGTTCGCAGCCAGTTGTTGAGACTACAGCTGCAGTCTTGAAAGTAAGTTATCACAATTTATTCAATTCTCAGGCTTTAAAATTTGCATTTTTAGCTTTCAGGTTGGTTCAGCAGACGGGTTATCAGCAAGATAGCCCTGCAGTTTGCCTTAAAAGGCAAATTATCAGATGCAATGCCACTTCAAGAGCCGAAGCATTCAAAGGGTTTTGCTGCTAGGCTAAAGTTTGGTCCAAAAATCTGGGAAGAAACTTCAGCAAAGTTACTGAGGTTGAGAATTTCATAGAACAACAATTCCACTTGGTTTTCCTTTGAAAATGAGGTGATTATAACCCACTCAGTGCCTTTTCTGTTATTAATAAATCGCCTCACACCCAACAAGCACTCGTGGAATTGTTGTAATAACTCTAAATTATCCTGCTTCATCAATGAAAGTAAAGCCAGCACACTGGGTTTAATGGCCAACCTACATTGTCAATGTTTTTCCCTGGTTTCTATAACATGAAGGATTAACTAGAAGTATCACTATTCCCCCTGAATGAGATGTCAGTCCATTACTACCCCCCCCCCCCACCCCACCTCCCGCCATCTCCCCGCGACAATTTGGTATGTTTGTCATAGTAAATCATGAGATCATGAAGAGGAGTTTCTGTATCCTAAATCTGCCAGTATCCATGTATACTATTAGACCTGGGTGGTGAACTACTACCGGTATTCAGGGTTTTCCTTTTTGGCGGGCAACCGGTGATTTTCGCCGCCTGTAAAGGTCATCGTTGCCCGCGAGTATTTTGTATACAGCACCACAGGCCCTCCAAAAGTGTGCTGATGCAACCATTGTATTTCCGCCTGTGTTTGCTACATCGACTGCAGCATTATTTCAAAAGGAAGACCCTGGGTATTATCCCTGGGTGACATTCTGCAGAGTGTAATGTTCTGCTTAATATCAATCAGTCAGTTCAGTAGTGTCCTCAAGTAGAATTTGAATTCTTAACTTTTTGACGAGAAGACCCCACCTGCTCTGCACAGCCACACCGAAAATAGAAACAAGAATACTAGGAAGAATGTCACAAAAAAGGACTCTGAACAAAAAATAACGGCTCTGTACGTGCTTTGTACAGGTTTTGTCCATTTCTTCTCCATGCATTCTCTGCAAATACAGCTTCTATTCAGCTCACCGGAAGTCGATCATTCTCGTCCCCAGAGCCGCTTGGCCCTCTTAGCCGCTTGCGACTGAGCACGAGGACCCTTGACCGGAAGTCAGCTCTCAGTTTCTCGGAAACTATTTTTCATACTTTACTTTATTACAAATTTATGGCATGAAACGGTAAAAGAAAAGACTCTAGATCAAATACAGTGTGTGTCATAAGGACGGTCAGCAAAATAGTCATACACCCCATACAAAGCAGACCACCTTAAAAGACGAAAAAAAGACATGAAGAAAAAATTACAAAATATCAATATTGACAAAAAAAATAGTAATAACTACTCACTTCTCGAAGATAAGAAGTCTCTTACTCCCTTCTTGAAACCAGAAACACTTGATGCTTGACGAACGGACAGTGGTAACACATTACACATATCAACAATCCTATTAAAAAAGTTAAACTTGAAAGTATCAGTCCTAGCATACCGTAATTCTTCTTAACAGGGTGGTAAAGGGTTTATGCCTGACACGTGATTTGAGCAATAATTAGCGCGTAACACGTGAAAGCAGCTCAAATATTGCCGTGATCCGTGAATTTGCGGTTTAGCGTGTCACGTGATCTCCTTATTTTAAAGACCGTGATTCGTGATTGCATCCGGAAATATTCGTGAAAAGCGAAACTAAATTAGTTACTAATTAAATAAATCTAATTACAATAGTGAGCAAGTACAACAATAAATAAATAAATAGACGTGATGAACGTTGTTGATCCGTTTCTGTAACATGCCATAAATCAGACATTAACTCATTAACTCTACACATGTCTACCTGTCTTCAGACCTCTGTTCAGAGCTCAGCGAGTACGAGTGAAGTGCGACAACATTATGGCTAAAACAGTTAGAGTTCTGGTGCCATTCTTCCTGGCAACGGAGTCTGAACAAACCTCCAGCCAGGCACTGCATAAACAAAAGTTTAATGTTCCGCTATCCGAAAGGGATCATGAAGAGTTGTGCAATTTCAAGCAGCATTTAATTCAGTTTACAGGTCTGACTGACATTGCGCCTAGCAAAGGTTTAGGGCCTTTTTTCGTACTTGTATCTCCCGTTATTGAAAACTAAACGCAAAGCAAATTGATTAGCCAATTAGTGATAATTTCTGTGCAATGGTGTATGTTAAATACGTGATTCGTGAAATGGTTCAAAAAACGTGGGTGATTCGTGATTTGAATGAAAATGGCCCGTGATTCGTGATTGAGACCCCCCCCCCCCCCCTTTACCACCCTGTCTAAGTGACGTAAGTTCTTCACTGCCCTTCCCGTCAGAGAGTGCCTTTCAACGCGTGGTTACCAAGCTGTAGGTTCTCGTAGTGGCCGTCGTAGTCTTGTTTCCGTGTTTCCGTCAAGATATTATAGTCCATTTAATATGATCTTATGATGATCTTAAACAGAATACTGTAACAACATGGATCAGAACGGTTAAAGATCTATTCAGCCACACTTCACTGCAGCAAAAGGTCAGACGTGTACGAAAGTAGAATCGGTGGTAAACAGAGTCATGTACACAAACTGCGATGTGTTAGGTGACGAGGGAAGAAAGGCTCTGGATGCTTGTGGGAAGGTCAGTATATACGGAAGACAACCAGAAAACATAAAGAAATATCATTGGAAGGAAGCTTGGGAGAAATTAGATAAATGTTATGCTGGCTGGCCTCCAGGTTTATTGTGGGGACGTGGAACATGGTTACCGCATGAACTCTTGCAGTATCTCATGCTTTCCACTGAATGGGATGAATACGGGCAGCCAGACAGAGAGAAAATATGTGACATTATTGAAATCCATGATGCACTTGTTGACTTTGATAAAATGCCTTATGTTCAAAATTACCCAAAGGCAGGACCTGGGTCTGATGAATTGAAAGAGTTGATTGACAGGAGAAGAGCTGACGTTGAAAGAGAGTGCCAAGAAGCCACTGCTAACCCAGATGCGCGACTCCAATATTCCTGGCTTGTTGCACAGCGCCGAGTGCGGGATTGCTTTGCTGGTAGCTTTGCTGGGGATGCTGGGCTTCTTCAACCAAAGCGTGATCCAAATGAACCTTACAATATTGTTGATATTCATGATGCTGTTGTTCACTGGAATGAAAAAAGCTTTTTTGCATCTCTCATTGGTGATTATGATGCACATAATAATAAATGGTGGAAGAAACACACTGCAGAAAGGGATGATGTTGAAAGAGAGTTAAAAGAAGCCATCTCCAAAACTGACAAAGTGATAAAAGAATATTGTCGAGATGAAGCTGAGCAACGAGTGAAGAATTGTTATGGTAATTTCTTTGATTATCAAGATACACCTGTACTTCCCAATAAAAGAGGCAACAGTGGTAAAGTTAATCAAACTTATAACATTTTTGATATTCATGAAGCACTTCAACAACTGGATGAAAAAAAGCTTCTTCAGAAATACCCAGATGAAGGACCTGGATCTGTTGAACTGACTAAATCAATTGAAGAAAACAATTTATGTGTGAAACAAGAATATGAGAAAGCTACGTTCGGGTTGTGCAGATATTCTCATAGTGAGGCAGAGAAGAGGGTGAGAGATTGCTTTGTGGATGCCTTGCCAAAGAAAAAGGTGATATTTCCTGCTGAAGAGGATGAAACCAACGGGCCATGCAGCAACAAAACTTATGATATCTTTGATATTCACAGAAGACTTCTTTATTTTGATGAAACTGAAAGGAACAAAACAAGAAAGATACTCAAGTGCACTGATCTGACCAAACCAGAGAAGGTAGCTAAAGTGCAGAGGGATGCTGTCACAAAGGAGTATGAGCGAGCCAAGAGCAGGCTACGTAAATATTCACGGAACGAGGCAGAGCGTCGAGCAAGAGATTGTTTTGCCGGCACTGTTCTCAGGACACCAGGGGATACAGACATCTTTTCCACCAAAGAAAAGAAAAGTGGGATTCCAAAAACCCAACAAACTTATGACATTTTTGATATTAAGAATGCAATAATTGTTCATTTTGATAAGAAAAATGATAAGAAAAAGCTTCGTGATAAGTACCTAGATGAGAAAGATCCTGATTCTAAATACAGGAATAAATTAGCTGATGAGGAAAGAGCTGAAATTGAAGCAGAGTATACCAAAGCCACAGAGGAGATGGAAATTGATCGTGGTTCTGGCCTTATTATTCATGATCACTTTATAATTACCAATAAGCATGTCGTTGAAGATGCATTGTGTGATAAAGCTAAGAAAATTTGTATTTCCAATGAAGCCATTGGAGAACTTCCTTGTGTGGTCATTCACTATGATGCAGGTAAAGATTTAGCACTTCTCTATTGCCAAAAGCTAAACTTGAAGCAAAATGGAATTTTCCCAATGCAGTTGTCTAACCAACCACTGTTACCAGGGATGCAAATTTTTTCTTTTGGTTATCCCGTGAGTCATACAGATGAAAGAGCTCTTTTTGTGAATGGTCATGTTTCTGGTTCAAAGAAAACTCTTTCAGATAACACAATGATAGTACTTAATTGTTCACTCAACTCTGGTAATTCCGGGGGACCAATATTGTGTTGGGTCAGTGGTCAACTGAAAGTAGTAGGTGTTGCAACGCAGAAACACTTTAAACACTTTTTAACTTTGGAGGAGAGAGAAAAGATTGCAAAAATTCGGGAATCATTGCAAACCAGTACTATCCTTGGTGTTCCAGATGGTGATATAAAACGTGCATCATTAGAACGTGAGCGTAATTTCAGACCTGACCCTTGCCAAACGCCAATGTTTTTGCTGACGTTAAAACTGTATGATGCCCTGGAAACCCACTCCCAGTTAAACTTAGGTAATGCATTACCAGAGCAATATGTGATTGAGTTCGTCAGAGAAACTATCACTAAATACAATGGGAATGGTAAAGAAGAGTTGGTTGAGGTAATCAAGTGGTCTGAGGACCGTGTAAATATTTTGCCCTCTGGTCACTGCTGTGCCTCCAAATGTTGTGTTCAGTGAGGACAGAATAATTATTGTAGGTTCAGTTTTCACAAGTATTTTTGTCTTTTTATGTCCTTGGACCTTGGTCCTTATGTCCTTGGACTGTGAAAATTAAAATTTTCATTTCATAGAATGGAAATTCGATTGTGTTTACGTAAGAGCCGTATTTGTTATGACACAAATGTACATGTATGGTGGTAATTAATGTACCCGACACATAGCTGATAAAAATCCCTTTTTGGTTATTGATTTTCTTCTCTTTTGGTATCAATTTCCTAACCAGGGGCTTTGTATCTGAAGGGCTTGGTGGAAAAACTGAGATAAATAGAAATTTGGCCTTAAAATCTTAAAATTACTAGCTTGCAGAAATTGAACTGCTTGTAATTTATGAACATTAAACATAATTATGTTAAAATTTGTTTTAAAACCTACATTCAAATACAGTAGGTTTTTTCAGCTTTTCAAATCAGAGTTTCAGTCAAGAAATTTATTAGATAAGACATTACACTTTGAGGTCACAGTTTGTAATATCTTTGCAAATGGATGTACAGAAAATTCGAAATTCTTAGAGTAACATTCTATTGAATTACCGTATATTTAGTTGCTGTAATACTTGTTTGCAAATAGTGTAGTTAACTCTTAATTAGTTATGTATTCTTACTAATAATTAGCATGCAATCCTTTTAAACAATTATTGTTAGTAATTTTATTTCCCTAAAAGTCACTTTTGATCACAGTTGTCAAAGCATTGATGAGTTACTTTTATCTTAAATACTGGGCGTTACTAAACACCGGAACGGACCGGAATGGGACGGAATGAACCGGAATGAACCGGAATGAACCGGAATGAACCGGAATGGACCGGAATGAACCGGAATGAGACCGGAATGAGACCGGAATGAACCGGAATGAGCTGGAATGAGCCCGGAATGGACCGAAATGAGATAAACTTGAGAATAAAAGCAATTTTTTATGTTTACATGCTTTAATATTTTTTCTGGTGGACTGTTTGGAATTAAGTCGCTTTCGCAAGGATGTTCTGATTATTTCCCATTCACTACTCCTCGAGTATCCGTTCTACTGGAAAACAACCACTTCAGGGATAAGTATGTTGAAATTGTGACGCACAATATAGAAAGCGGTTCCACATCTCCGCCTATTCATTATATAAGTAATTCCAACTCACGTTCTTTTACTCAATACGTTTATTAAACTTCTTTTTCGTGGAAAACTGACACGGCTGTTAAGCATCAGGACCTATCTCCGTGTGTAAATAATTACAACATTTCAAGTATATAAATAACAGTAATCTGAACAGTTTTCTTAGTCTTACTAACAAGTTGATAGTAGTTTCAGATGTTTGCGTTTCTTAAAGTTTATCCTTCACATATGTTTCAATTTCGAGTTAGAAAAATGTGTGTAATTTCAACTCCTTACTCCTACTATCAATGCCTATTATATTTGTTACAGAGACAATTTCAATACTTCATATATAATAGCAACAATAGGAAGAATTCATTATCTAATTATTCCTAGCAGTAAAATTTACGAAATTACGGTTTGCTAGACAGAATATCAGAAAAGACGATCAGTGGAAACAAAACAGAACAAACTACTACCAAAGTGAAACAATCTAGACGACTAATCGTCAATACGCGCACACTCCTGACAACTTGAAGCTGGGGCAAGAACTAAACAATATCATTGTGGCACTATTTTTAAACTGAAAACCATGGCCAGAAATCTCGTTCCTTGCGCCCGCGTTAGTCATTCTTCCGAACTAACAAACATGTAATTAAAATAACGAAATTTGATTATTAATAGGTCTCCAATTTTGTTATTTTTTTCCCTTTGACGAGCTAAGTTTCATTTCCTGAAATTAATTTACAAGTTTATTCCTGAAGTGCATATCGCCTGTCACAGACGGAACGGATAATACAAACAAGATACTTTTGCTTACTTGTTGAAATAAGTTATTTGAACGGTCATCGACTGAAAGTCAACTTTAGAAACTCGACTTGTCTCAAAGAAAATGTCTCCTGACCGTTTTCTCCCGCAACTGTCACGCTGTCACGCTAACAAGTAGTCCGCTGACCAACAATTTGCGTGTACCCCAGATATCAATACGGTATGACAACAGTTAACTTTGGTGCCAAACATGGCGTACTTATGTCCCGGGACTTATGGATACAAATTGAACTTAAAAGTTCCAGAAGGAAGCAAACTTACGACTTGTTTGTTATCTTCCATCATGATTTCGGTAGAACCGATTTAAACTGTTGTTAAAGGTCGAATGAGGCATCGTCATACAGAAAGTGAAAGTGGAATGATCGACAGTTACATTGATGCTCGCTTCTGTTAGCTCGTGTTGTTCTTACACAATTTGCGAACTGCGGCCTATGGAAATTTGGATTTATGCTCGTTGTTAGCGGAAATGTGGATGCATAGCGTTAAGAATACAGAGATTTCCATTACGAACCAAGTATATTTTGGTACAAAGCACTGATGGTATCGATTGCTGCGACATCGTAATGATCAGGCAACATGATAATACCTTCAGCACTTCAGCCTCAACTCTGGATTGATGAAATGTTCCAGTCCAAATTAAGCTTCATAACAAATTAATATACTTAACTTCATTTCGTCCTATATCTGTTAAATATAAAATCGGAGATTTCTGGCCATGATGGTTGAAAGACTAGTTTGGAGAGTAATTATTGTCAGGAACTCAGTTCAACAATAACAACAACAGTAATAATTAGAGAAACTCGTCATCGAAGAAGCAAAATCACATCTTTCAGTAACAATTTCATGCTCAATCCTCGTTTAATCCAAACGAAGTTTTGATAAACAGCTTAGCCGTGTCATCGACTGCATCATACTTAACATTCTGGATAGTGGCCTTCCAGTCTACATGACGTCTACGGATGCACTGAATATCCACGTGGTAATACCTCGGTGACGCTGTCGGTGTTATCTTCTCTTTGTTGGTTCCAGCGATGAAATCCTTTTCGGGATGCCTAAGAATAATCCCGTGGGGAGGCTCTTCATTCTTAAAAGTTTGCTTGCAGCCAGCGCACAATTGCGCTCTTGTTTTCTTTAACTCGACCGCCTCAAAGGGATGGTTAGAACTCATCCACGGCTTTGGAGAGTTACAAGGAACTGGAATTCTTTCCCTTCTTTCCTCCAACCTCCCACCCCGATAGTTGCCTGACTTTCTGTTTGGTTTATCAGATTTTTTTCCAGCGGCTTCCTTGGTTTTGGCCTGCACAACCAGTGGGGTGAGAGTCACCTCCCTCTTCAGTTTTCGTCTCCACTCAAGGAACTTTTGGAGGCAATCATGGCCCATGTCCTGTGCAGCAGCAACGGTGTGGCAGCATATCCGAGCCGATTTGTACTTGAAACACTTACTATCACAGGTAAATTTACCATTTGCAAATCGTTCAACATAGTGTGGCGGACCTTTGGTACTTGCGACACTTCTGGCATTAGGATTGGCTCCAGCTGCCCGCAAGACACCAAATGGTGTGTTCAATAATTTTTCAGCCTCCTCCCAAACGTCAGCAACCCATTTACTTGGGACACTTGTTAGACTCACTTCACTTGCAGCTGGGGAAATCGTCCTCTTGTCCTGTTCCTGGAAAGAGTTTTCATAGCCTGTAGAGGAGGAGGATAGAACATCTTCTTGGCTAAGTCTTGATGACTCTACACATCCCACGGCGATGCCAGCAGCTAAAGCTGACTGAGATGCACTGCTCTGAGCTTCTCTGTTGGGTGTTCCTGTGACATACTCTGGCATGAAGGCCTTTTGAAATGTTGCCAAGCTGCGAGCCTTGCGACGATAATCAAGACGCTGTTTCTCAGTCATGGTGTGCCACTTGCCAGGTTCAAGCTGCAAGAACTGAAACCTCGTGTCTAACTCGTACTCGCCACTGCCGTAGAGGGACTTGTCCTCTTCTCTTATCTGTGATTCTGCCTTTCTTCGCAACTTGTCGATGAAATCGGGCCATGACGACTTCTCAAATCCCGTCCACTGCTTCACACCAAAATTCTCACTCTCGTTGTCGTTCGTTGTGTAATCTTCAACCTGCCCGCCCCGCTCGTCAATAATTTGTGCAGCTTCACGTACCGATGAAATCATACACTGCTTGAAATCTGCGGACTGGAATCTCTGAAACCACGTGTAAAAGCCTGGGGTCAGTTTTTCCCATTTGTCCCTCAGAAGTGATAACTTTTCATCGAAATCTTCCTCAGACTTGGCATCGTACAGACCCATGTGGAGGATGGAACCTTCCTTTTGGCCGAACACGTCATGTACAATTTCTTTCTTGACATTGTGCGAGACTTTTAAAGTGGAGTGCAGGTGATGCTCTATATTTTCCTTCTTGTGGATGCGGCATAGAAGGGCAACTGAGTTAGCGAAAGTGATTCGAAGAGCATTTCGTAAAGCATCCTCGTTGTCCGTACCATACGCTTTTAGGTCGACCAACTCCCGTCTTTTCCTGACCATCGCCTGGGTGAACATTAGGTAATCCTCGGTGTTGCGAGACATATGGATAAACGAAGGGCCGAGAAAGACGGGGTGCTTCCCAGTGCGCCTACTTCTCAGCATTAAATTCTTGTATGTCGTCAGAGTTACGAAAAAGTCTCCCAGTTTGAATGTAGCATCAACTCCTAGTACTGAAAAGCGGGTGGGACTAGTGCAGAACCGTACCACGTTGTCCAGTTGATCTTCTAAGGCAAGAAAGGCATGGGGACTATCAGTTACGCTGATCTCTCGCAAAAATCCTTTGCCACTTTCTTCTTGATGACTTCTAAGTTGGCTGTGTAGCTCCAACATTTCGTCTTTCTGAACAGAAGACGTTGCACTTAGAGAGTGACGACTGTTGTAGGCTTGTTTTTTGTCCCGGGGTTCCTCCGAGATGCTTCGTAAAGTCATGATATCTCCACTCTCACGGTGAACAGCATCATATGCATTGGATGGATTCATTTCACTACAGCGTTGTTTAAGAGACTGCAGTGTACTTCTAAAAGTGGGAAAGAACATTCTGGATTCATCTTTGGAATTTCCATGGGCTGTTAGGAAAATCGGTATTTCAGGTGAATCTTTGAAGAAGTACTGGATAACGGCAAATCGCATGGGTTGACCCTTGTTATCTTTCACTGTGGATATGATGCGTTTGAACTGCACTCCATTCTTTTCTTTGGTGCCTTTATGTGTGCCATACTGCCGTTTTAAAACAAAGACGTCACTTTCTTGGTCAGCGGATTCACCACGCCACTCAACCACGCTGGAGACCTTTCCTCCTGCGAACCGAACTTTGTGCGATTTTATTGGACAAGACACGTCAATGTAAACGCCATTGTCGTCAGCTGTTAAGTCGCCAACACTTTGTGATTCAAGATCTACGACAAATACGGTGTTATGCTGAATTCGTACAGGCTTTGTAGTACAGAGTTTTTCTTCTGGCGGCCCCTCCAAAATAATGCTGTAAATTTCCTTGGCCGAAAGGCCTTTACTTAAACGGCAATACACGGGTAAACTTGAATCTTCATGATAAAAGTCATCCACATCTTGGCAGACAGGGGGAGAACACCGTTCCTCGTCTGTGCTACGAAATAATCGACGTATGAATGGCTTTTCCGGGTTACTGTTCATCTGAGAAGAAAACAACATTCCACAGTCACTTGCAAACAAGGATATAACGATTATGAATCAAACAGTTCCATTCTCCAGGCAGAAGCCTGGCATTTGTTTACGTATTAATTCAGGTGTGGCGCATTTTGCCATCAGTTTTGGTCCCACTACGTGGCATTTGACCTGTTTATTTGACCTCGTCCCGGTAAATTTGCTAATTAAATAAACGGACAATCAGTGTCCGGGGATTGGGACCTGTCGTCCGGCAGGAACTCTACGAATTTGTCATTTAACAGTAGATCTTCTATTTACCTTCACAACTACTTTCTCTTCCTTGATTCTCTTCTTTGCAGGGCTATTAGTGGGTGAGTCAATGACTATGGGTTCCTCCTTCAGCTTTCCTCTGAATTTAACATTTTCCGTTGGCATTGGTGGATCTAGACATACCACATCCCTAATGTGCAAGAAAATACAAAATAATTTCTGAATTCTCTCGTGCATTAAGAGATATTATGTTAACCCTATTCAGACCGGGCTTTTTTTTATCTTTTCAGACCGGTGGGGGGATTCCACCCCCCCCCCCCCACCTCTTTGTAACTTCCAGAATATTTAATTATTTAATTATTTATTTAATTGGTTTTGAGTACTTCCTAGTAATTTTGGGCGGTTTTCTGATATTTTGGAAAAATTTCGAAATCCAAGATGACGGATCCAAGAAGGCGGCTGTTTGACATTATGTAATTGTCACGTGATGTGACTTCTTCATCTTACGTGACATGTACCAAAAGATAGATTTTTAGTCATACTACAATTACCGGTACCGGTATATCCTGTAAGTTTCATTGTGATTGCTAAAATATTGCTAATTTAAAAAATAGAAATAATATTAAATAGAAATATTAGAAAATAGAAATAGTATTAAAAAATAGAAATAATCGAACCTAGCTGGTGCACTTTTCCCCTTATGATTAGATAATGAATCGAATATGAAACAAAATGTTTGGACTCAGCAGGATTGAATACAGATTGTAAAGCTGAAAATCTGAAAAATTAAAACCGGGTATGCAATTTCAAATACACATTACAGTTAATGTAAGCTTCTTTAAGCTTCTTCCTGGAAAATGTTTCAATACAGAGGTTGCATTTCCTAGAAATCGACTCCAAGCAAAACGCTTTCTAGACTCTTCGTAGTATCATATTACCGAACTACAGCTTATTAGGCGAAATCATGTTACAATGAATACAAATTTTTGTATCGAAATTATAAATGTTGTGAGAAACAGCAAATGTGTTTTCAGCGACAACAATGACTTAATCAGTTGTCAACACTTTAAAAAGATTAAAGATCAGTCTTCAGGCCCGACAAACCACACATTTACACTGCAATTCAACGCGCTCGCAAACGACAATCAAAATATTTCCTACTCAGCTGACTCAGTAACTCGAGTTAATTAATACATAAACACTCTGCCACAGTTAAGGAAAACTTTAAGACGCCTTTGACGACGAGTATGGAGTGTGATTACTTTTCAATATCCACAGATTGGGTATAGAGGTGGAAGATGGTTTGTAAGCAAACAAGCAAATTTAAGCTTTTCAGTCTGTGACAGCCGTGTTCATAACCACTATCCCGGTTGAACACGGAGTTACTTTTTATAGCATTGAAATAATTATTTTCATGACTGTTCTGACAATTCGAAAACTTACCCGTCACTTTCCTCAGCTGTCTCATCAGATCTTCCCTCTGTACTCGGCACAGTAAGCTGTTCTTCTTCACTGTCGGACATGTTGTTGGAAGTACGAGGAATAATTTATTCTTGGCGAGAAATGAATTATTTTTGGCGGGACATAAATTATCAAAATGCTTATTACCCCACCCCTAGACTGCGAGCAGTCTCTCTTTTGCTCTAAAATCCCTGCCGGAGGAGCGGCGAGAAAAGCGAGTACGATATTCGAGCCGCGAGCCGCGAGCCGCGAGCCGCGAGCCGCGAGCCGCGAGCCGCGAGCCGCGAGCCGCGAGCCGCGAGCCGCGAGCCGCGAGCCGCGAGCCGCGAGTAGCGTGGGCGGGAGAGTGAGCGAAGAGCGAAAAGAGAGACTGCCCTGCTTTCATACTGCATTTCTGAAGCCCGGCACTCTGGTGACGGAGTGTTTTGATTGGTCGGTCTATGACCCGATGGCGCGTATCTGTCATCATCACTTGAAGACATGCAGTGCGCGCCAACGGCTGCCGTCAATAGAATTGCTGACCGCTAGACATCAAACTCACAGTTTCAAGAGGAGTTATTCACACATCTGACTGAAGCCGAGTTCAGCCATCTATTACACGTTGCATAGCTCTAAAGAAGCTACAACTTCACTTTCTTGACGAAATGGGTCTAAACATCACACTCTGTGATGCGAAACACAACATCCTGTAACAGACTTTTTAAGACAATAAGCCAGGCCCGGCGTTACAAACAAAGAAACTCGTCACGTTGCGGATAATATTTCAGATCCTTTATTGTCAGAAATTTAAACGTGAGAGGCTGAAAAACCTATCAAGTCCGTAAACGAGCCAAATTCAACGATCGCGGCATTAAAAAGTCGCTTTACAGACGATCAAAGATCAAATTTTATTGAGAATTACAAATGAACAGGCGTAAAGCCACAGGAGTCCGTCATACAAATATCAGATATGACCTTTATACAGTAACGAACACTTTCACAAACGACAAAATCCTACCCAGACGGCTAATCAGGATTTTTTTCTTCGCCCCGTTCCATACAGGCGTCTTTGGCGTGGAACTGTTCATCACATCTTCCCAGCTTTGAACTTGAACACTTCGATCGATTCGCTAGACTGCGAGCAGTCACTCTTTTGGTCTAAAATTCGCGGGAAAAATTTGACACCAGCGTATCATGTTCGAAAATGGGCGTGTGATGTCATTGATGCGAACTGTCAAAGGGCTTCAGAAATGCAGTATGAAAGCAGGGCAGTCTCTCTTTTCGCTCTTCGCTCACTCTCCCGCCCACGCTACTCGCGGCTCGCGGCTCGAATATCGTACTCGCTTTCTCGCCGCTCCTCCGGCAGGGATTTTAGAGCAAAAGAGAGACTGCTCGCAGTCTACCCCACCCCGGACACTACCCTGAGGTGGTCACTTTCCAATCCAAGGGGTTCCTAGGAGGTAGAGCATGGGAAATAATCAGAAACATTCTTGCGAAAGCAACTTAGTTCCTCACCCTCCACGAAAAAAAATATATAAAAGCATTTCTAAATCTCATTTCAGTCCATTCCGGTCTCATTCCGGTTCATTTCGGTTCATTCCGGTCTCATTCCGGTCCATTCCGGTCTCATTCCGGTTCATTCCGGTCTCATTCCGGTCTCATTCCGGTTCATTTCGGTTCATTCCGGTCCGTTCCGGTCCGTTCCGGTCCGTTCCGGTGTTTAGTAACGCCCCTTAAATACTCTTTTCCATTAGTGAGCTGCTATAAGATATCCCTGTTTGTAAATAAAAAAGAATATAAATGTAGCAAGGATAGTTCTGTGGTGATCTAGTATTTCTCCCACAAGAGTGCTTGAGCAGTCCTCTTGTTATTCCTCAGATCCTACGCAACGAAACTGTATGAACTATGGCAATCATCTGTGAAAATGCAGCTAGCCACTCACCGAATGAGAAATTGCACTAACCCCCTTACAAATTGAATGATTTGAATGAAAACTGGGCTTCACTAAATAGCTATAATAAGCCTGTGCTGCACTTGTGTTGTAAAGAGGTGTAGCATTAGCCTGACATTTTGGCCTGAATTTTAACCATCTGCTCTGATGGCTTACTCTTGCCCAGAGCATATGACTGGCCCAGGCATTCAGGCATTTAAGCCCCAATTTCAATATGTATATTCTCCTTATTGTTCTCCATATATCTCTTATGGCACTAGTTGGGAGAATTTGGATATGGGTAATAAATAACCAGTTGGTTATAATCATCTCACATCTATCAAGTGGAAGTTGAATAACTGTTTTATCAACATTTTCAGCTGAGTTTTTTTGTCATGTTTTTGGACAAAACATTTGCTTCATGGTGATAACTGTTGAGTGCTGTGACACTTGACTTGGCATCACTTGTACCTGCTTGTTACTTAAGCTGTTGTATTAAAAAAGAAGGCTTGAAAAAAATGTGCCTTGAACAGGATTCAAACCCATAACCCTGTTATTACTGGTGCAGTGCTGTGCCAAGTGAGCTGACAAGCCATCTGGGAGCTGTCTCTTAGTTGGCTTGATAGCTCAGTTGGTAGAGCACTGCAGCAGTATAATTGCAGTGTCCATGGGTTCAAATCCCATTCAGACTGACCTTTTTCAGGCTTTCTTTTTGCAACTGCTAACAAGTTGCATACATAACTGTGAGAATATTCCATGTGTTAAAGTTTTGTTCTGCAATTCATGTATATGATATTTTTTATATGTCACTTGTAAAATGTATGCTGGGATATGTCAGTACTGAACCCTACAATGGACTAGCAGCCTATTCAGGAGTGGGAAGGGCGGTGGGGGGGGGGGGGAGGGGGTGGTAATGCTTCTTGCCACTACATTACTGCAGGGGCTGGGTTTTAAGTGCCTAAGGGTTAGGATGGGGGTGCAGGTGGAAGTGGTAAAAGTAAGTAGCTAGCATGCTGGATGTTTTGAAAAGTAAATGGATGGTTTTAAAATGTGCCATAAAAAATGTGATTTTTATTTTTCCTTCTTACAACTTATAATAAGCATCTAAGTCATCTACATTATTTCCTCTGGCTTCTCTGGCAGCTGATGTATGCACCTTTGGTGTTGGGAGGGTTACACCGTGGAATTAATTTTGGTAGAGGTACTTGTGCCCCCTAGAACTGGAATTCCTAATTTAACCTCAAAATTGCTATCCTTTTTCAGACAAAGGAGCAATAACCCTCACCTCATCTCAGACCAAAACAGAAAAATATAACTGTATACTCTTTCAAAATGGTTCGTCTAATATAAGAATCCCTCCCTCCCCACTCTCCTTCACACTTCATGGCCTTGTTTCCAAGTCAGGAGGAGTATTGCCTGCCTGCTTTCCCTGGGTGTCATTTGTACCCGCTTTCATTGGTGAAAGGGTTGTACAGTACCAGGGTCAGCAGAGAACATGGCAGTTTGTTGTTAGCATGTAGCTGGTAGTTTTTAAGGTGACTTCCAGGTTTTTTCATGTTCCTGGATTTAGTATGTGGTGAGAAAGGGTGAGCGTACCACCCCTAAATTAAAGAAGGGTCCTATTTCTCACCTAAAATTATGGCTATAAATTATGCCATATCTGATAGAACATGAACTGCAATGAACATGCCAATTTAACTGAGAAATTGAGACTAGCTGACCCACAGTGAAAGCTCTGAAAATTTTCTCGCCTCAATTCTCATTTTGGGAGCTTTTTCAAGTGTGCCTTGTTCAAACTATATAAATTATACTGATTTCTGGTAAAAGGAGTTGATTTTACTGGCCTCTAGAAAGACTTTACAGATTAAGGTGTTCAAAAAAATTAATGTTCTTTTTCAGGAGAAGAGGAAGCAATCCGAGCCAGCTGACTCAGATGATGACAATGATGAAGAGGTACTCATGGGGAGGGGAGTGGAGGGGAGGGGAGAGAGTGTCCAACTTTATAACATACAGTTCAATCTCAGGACATAACGTGCACACCCTAACGGTTAAAACCCGAATATCAACACTCATCTTGTCCTCATAGTTCTCCATATATTTGGTTTGTTTCTTGTGGGGAGAATTTGCTTAAACATTAAACATTGCATCTTTTTTTCCGGCTCTATTCTCATGACCTGTATGCATATGTTTGGTCAAGCCATGATATGATAAGGAAAACAATTAGATGCTTATCACTATTGGAGCTAAAGACGTTTATGGAGGGGGTGTTCGGGTACTCCCTTCAATTTAGAATAGGTGTGTGTCACAAAGGTTCTTAAACCCTGACCCTATTCAACGATAGAAAATTGAAAATTGTTATTCTTTTTTAAGGCCCAAAACCCCAAAATCCATATTCAAGGGAAAAATGATAACTAATAACTGTGAACTGTTTATTATTTCTTTTCTGTAACATGGGAAGGTTAGTATCAAGTAAAGAGTACTAGTCAGACTAAGCCTAGCTTTTAAATGCCATAGTACACTCCCCCTGGAAAGGGTTACCCTTTAAGTCCCAATGTCCACAGGCATATTCTCCTCACTGTTCTCCATATATTTCTTATGTTACTAGTTGAGAGAATTTGATTAAACATCGACACATTTCATGTCTGGTGATCATTTACTTTATTCTCATGACCTATAATTTATTTGATCAACCAGTGATATTGTAAGGAGAAATTAGATGCTTGTCACTCTTGGGGCTTAAAGGGTTAAAGGACCTCTTAAAAACACCTAAGTAAGTGTGTAGCTGCTTCCTTGGTCCTCGCGAGGGGTTGGGGGGGGGGAGGGGGGTAAGCCACAATTATTGCTCATTCAGGCCTGGGGATTCGATATGCATCCAAAATTGACAGTGAAATATTTAAAGAAGTCAGAAGTTTTTAAGGGGTGGTACGCAGCTCTTACAAGGTCTTCTCTGATTGGCTGGGAAAACAATAGAACAAAAAACAACAAAACAATGGACCCTAGCCCTGAAAATAATAGAGCTGCGTGATACCAAGGTCCAATGAAATTAGAGGTTGTTAAGAGCTGCGTGTTATCTGGTTTTTAAGATGTTGTATTTGTCTGGGTTTATAGAGTGTTGAAGATAAAGATTCAGACTCAAAGATACGGGATCAAGTGCGAAGTAAATTGAAGAAAAGAAAAACAGAAGACAATGAAAAAGGTGATGATGATGAAAAAACAGCAAAGGATATATCTGGAAAAAGGTTGGTACAACAACAAAGGCATAAAAAGGTATTGCGAGACCCGATATTTTGTTGATCAGATTGGTGTTATATCACTCAGTGTGTAATTGTTCAATAAACGTTTTTTCTCAATTAGTCAGGGGATAGTCAGTCTTTCGGTCATTCGAACCCTAGTCAGTGTAGCCCTAAGTCTAGCACAGGTTGTTCATTCGCCGATCTTCATTTTTCTCCAGTCATCACTCATTCAGAGGGAGAGACAGACAGACAGTTGGTCAGTCAGTCAGCCAGTCCGTGCGTCAGCTGATCAGTCCCTAGTCAGACTTGTTCAGGCTGTTCGTTTTTCAGTCTTCACTTTTTTGTTACCAGGAAGGAGAAGGGGGAAAGAATCTTTAGAAGTTAGTGATAGAATAAACTAGTAGGCTCATACCAGAAAAATTCAAACCAACTACAGGGTAACTTTTATCGTTTAGCAAACACGAAGCCGAATATAAACGTCTAAAGCGAGAGATGATTGAATCAAAAAGAAAGAAGAAGGACGAGGAAGAAAAAAAAGACTCAGGTAGGATTCAGTTCTCTAAACTTTTAAATTAGTTTGAAGTCAGTTGGTGAGTGATTTCATGTTTTCAGTGAGAGTTATTTTCCTTCAAATCCTGGCTAAAAGGGCCATCAAGCTCGCATGTATCTTTCTGTCCCTCCCCTCCCCCCCCCCCCCCACCTGAGGAGGGAGTGGGAATTCCTTTTAGTGGGATATACTTATTTTTAACAGAGGGGCATTTTGTCTGCGCATGTGCATAGCAAATTTCTACCATAGGAGTAACCGCTGTAATGAGCCTGCTCTGCGCGTACGCGTCCGTTTCCCGCCAATTTTTTTGTTTTTGTTTTGGCAGAAGAATAATTTCATGAAGATGGCCGGCTTTGCGGTTAAATGTCTTTTTGTTGTACTTGTTGCCTTGCTTATTGTTCCTCACGTTAAGTGTGTGTTAAAAAGGTCGAAAGAAGGTTGTGTCATTTGTGGCAGGAAGTCTCAACCCTGTAATTTTCAAAATGCAGACGCGTACGCCGACGATTTTGTATCTTGTTTCGGCACCGGTGTTTTGAAAGAAACAACCCACAGGGAAATTTGTGAAGGCTGCAGACGAGCAGTACAGGAGCACAGAATGACTGGCAAGACATTTCATCACGTTAGTAGAATATTAAACGTTTGTACTGCTTGCTGTACTCCTAAAGTTTCTGCATGAAAACATACTACTCCTATTGGAGCTTATGTTACGTAATTTTACACTTCAAAATAAAATGTTAACATAAAGCTTTTGTTTGTTTATTTGAAAAGTTTGTTGGCATGAATCTCAACCACAGAGGACGAAGAGCTTCCAGAAAAAAATTCAGTACAAAGGCAGACAGCGCAGAATGTGTTTCTAGTGATAGGCAGATGGAAGAGATGGTAGTTTTACCGAAACAAATGTATTTAGAAATGGAAGAAAATTTAACACGGATTCCGCTCAACGTTCGAGCAATAAGTGCAAAAAATATTTACCAAAAAACTACTTATAGCACGGTAACATTTTAAATGCTATTTGAAACATCTCACTCTAGTTCACTTGCCCAAGTGACCCCACGATGAAATTCTCAAGCATTCTCAAGAAAATTAATTTCAAATCTCGTAAAAGTATGCTAAAAACGGACGCCATTTCGTTTTGAACTGACATGAAGCGTCTTTTTAATTGAAATATTGATAACTTCAAATCCATTTTTCTCTCGCGGGGTCAGCTTGGGAGCAAAAGTAACGACAAGTTCTTCTTATCTGTTCTCAAAATGTGACAGTGCTGCAAGCATTTTTTGGTAACTTAATTTTTGCACTTACTGCTCGAACGTTGGGCGGAAATCGTCTTAAAGATTTTATCAGAAAGTAAGTAGATTTGCAATACTTCGAAATAAAGTCATTTTACAAACTTCTTTCGCTATTCCTTCCTTGATAAATTATAGTCGAAGGTATCACTCAGAGTACAGAGCCAGAAAATTTTTTCCAGCTTTCATTCAGTCCACAGTTTGGTATTTTTTTGGAACACTCGCACAAGATCAGAGAGTGAAATCCGACCTAGATTTCGGTCTCCAGGTTAAATGGGCTCCAATCATTCACCTTCTAGTAAAATCTTGCCTTAAGATACTTTTTAACATATGAATAACTTAGCAAAGATAGAAACACATATTTACTGAAACAAAATAACCCCTTGTTCAGTTAGTACTTTTTCCAAAAGTCAATCAACATTCTCCCTGCATCAGCTGCATTGTTTACTTGACAAAGATAAAAATTGACACAGAATTGGTGGTAGTTCATATAGCGTAATTCAGTTGGCTGGCTGGCCAACCAAGCAAACCAGCATTTCATGTCATTTAGTCTATCAACTTTGTTTAGACAAATGTCTTAAGCAACTGTAAATTCTTGACATATTGCATTTATGTTGTGGTTTAAAATTATGTTTGGTTTAACATTTTTCAAACTAGTTTGATTTTTTTCTTTGTCTCAGATTATGATAATGAACATGAGACAAAGGGAAATAAAAATAAAACTGGTTTGAAAAAATTTAAACCACAAAGTCACATTATTATACAATGGCAAGGAGCCCTATGATGCAACTGAATGGTAAAAATAATAGTATTAACACACATTTTGAGAGTGCAATACTACCTCATGGAAAGTATAAAGTGCCCCAATGCCCAAATGGTTGCACCTCTCAAGGCTACATCAGAAAAAGCAACCAATGAACTTGGTTTCTCACAAAATTATCTACATCCAAAAGTAACATTCTAATAGCCAAAACGAAATAATCATGACAGCTATCATTACATTACAGAATTAACAGTGGCCACAACTTTTCACGCTGCTGGTTTATTTTTTCTAACACATGATTACCTGTGATAACAAGATTTGTATAAACAGCTACATCTGCTTACAGTCGTTTAATTGTTGAAGGTTATTGTAAGCCAGGTATAAATAAAACCACTTTTCTATAAAACCAGGATTTTGGTTTTCTCCACAAATTTTATTTCCCATCTAGGATGTGACATGAAAGAAGAGCTTACCTTGGTGAAAGACAAAATCTACCATGAACTGGTACAGAAAAAGGAAAGCAATGTGTTTGATCCGGACAAATTCAGGGAGTTTTGTATTTCTGCTGGTGCCAAAAAGCTATTTGATACACTCCTGGCTGCAATGACAACTCCAAGGCAATCAACAGACCGCACAGAACTTAACAAAAAGAGAGTTGTTTCAGTCATTTACAATATGTGCTATTGTCTCAGTCAAATATGTAATCCCCTACAAATTGATTTTGCATTATATCTAAGAAGTAGTCACGTTAACCAAGAAGGGATGGAAACTGAGCACATCATGGGGCATTCTTGTGCTAGAAGAACAGTGAACAACATCATACAAACCATGGCAGAAACACATTTCCAGTCATTTGAACATTTTGTGACAGAAGCAATAGAGCACAAGTGGTTGTTGGTCCTAGTGATCGACGATTACACATCTGTCCATTCAAAAAGGAGGCCACTGAACGAAAAGCCATCAGAGGCTAAGACTATGTGCACAATGGTAGTTAAAGCTTTCAACATCCCAGCAATAAGTGTGGAACAGGCAAATGTCATCCATGACGTAAATGGCATAGATATAGAATCTTGCCAAGGAGTTATTACATCTGCTTCTTGCATGCACGATATAAGTCAAACTTATGCTTCTCAAATGCCCGACTGGCTTACACAAGCATTTTTTGATCCTGATCTTCAACGGCAGAGAATCAATACACATCAGTATTGCGAAAGTGACAATGTAAGGACTATGAGGAAAATGGACAATCTGCACTTGTTAGACTTTGTGGAGTTGCGGCTGAAGTCAATACATGACTTTGAGGCAGCATATGACATAGTACTCAGTACAGGCTTAGCTGCATACATGAGAAAGTTTGTTCTTCTTCAGCCTGGTGATTGGCCCTGCCAATTCTACTGCAGGCAAATCATATACCAATGTCTTAATAAGTTTAGCAGTTGTGCTCCAGGGTTGACCAGTGCTCTTCAGGAACATCCCCGCATCTGTGATGATCACTCTTCATATTCATATCCCACTGACAGTCACATCCACACTACAATTCCTGGGAGTACAAATCAACAGCCATCCATTTTGTCAATTGTTCCAACTATTGGTCCTCTTCATATCTCCTTAAACAGTAGAGAACACATTGTCAATTCTTTTCATCCTTTTTTTAAATCAGTATATCAGGCAATCTTCCCAAGCAGCAAACTTGCAGATAAACCTAAACCCTGGAGAGTGAGTCTTATTTTAGAAATAGTTTATGGAGGCTGGACACTTATTCGACGAACTGTCATGCACAAATTCTCTCAATTTAAAGATGTTCAATATGGCACCCTTCTTAATCTACTGGATAACTATATACCACTGGTCCTTTCTATTTACAGTATTTCTTTTAAACTTAACCACTTTTCAGAGTACTTTCGAGCCATCATAAGAATCTGGATTATGTTTACTTGCCTACGACGACGTCATTACAACAAAACCCCACTAGTCTGGATAAATATGTGTTTACACTGGGGAAAGTATTCACCTCATCTTTATGAACTACTTCGTAAATACATTACCATCTTTGATGAATATCCAGTTGAAAATACACACAGTATTTTGCGAGCACAAACAAAATCTTCTGACACTGCTGATCAATTACGGAAAAAAGCAAAAGCTATCTTTCAATCTAAAGAAAAGCAGTCTAACTTCAGATCATTTTTCACATCACCTAAACAGTTTTCTTTTTCCCACAGTCAACTTCAATTCCTCAAAGTTAAATGTGCTCAAGTACTCTCTCTAATGTTTAAAAAAATTGCTCAAGCCCCAGGAGAGAGTTCTTTCTCTTCAAGTAGAAACAATGCAACTACACGTAACCCAAGTCATGTAACATTACCTACTATGTGCTCTAACATTCCTACAAAGACTACTGTTTTGCCTCTTGGTTACCACTGCAATATCAAGCCTGACCCAACCAAGAAATGCGACTTACCAGAATGTAAGATCTCTAGCCCTGATGAATCCTGGAAAATCCTGACTGGTTGCTTTCATTCCTTTCACTGCAAATGTCTTAACGAGTCAACTTCTTGTCCACTCTGCAAAGATTTCCTGCAAGAGAAAGTACAAGAGCTTGGTCAAATTGCAAAGGAAGCCATTTTACACCCTTCATCTATCATGGATGACAGCAATGAAACAACAGCACCAGTGACAGATGATGCCCACGATGAAGACACATGTAGTAATGGTGTGAGAGAAATGGAGAGAGAAGAATTTGAAAACATAATTGAACAACTGAACAATGAGCTTGCTAATCTAAATCCACCACAACAACCATGTATCACTTCTAACACTAGCCGAGAACTAACCCAAAATACTAATTCATCAGCATCCAAAGCACCACCACATTGCACCAAATGTCATCACCCTGTCAGAGGACATAAGAGAGCAAACAGTTCAGTCACTAAATGTAATTTGTGTCCAAATAACACCTGCACAGTCCGTGCAATTTCATCTCAATGTTCTTGCCAGTGGCACCAACAACAACAACAAGAAGTAAATCAACATCGGTCAACCCCTTCAGTGACTGCACCTGTACAACGACAACAACAACAACAACAAGCAAATCAACGTCAGCCAGCAAATAAACCTCAGTCAACCCCTTCAGCAACTACACCTGTACAACGCACCTGTATAACTGTTGTTGCAAACCAACACTTTGATGTAAGTGAGTGGCTCTTGCCAAACTACCTTTCACAATCAACCATTGGTGGAAGAGTGGGTGGAAGTAATGCCTGCACAGTCATTGCATTGCTAACTGGACGCCATTTTCTCGAAGGAACACTACCAATTCCGAACCAACTAAAAGATCTCAACCAGACAATTCCAATCTATAGCCAATTGATCTTTAAAGGCAATCACATTTACAGCACCTTCAACTTACCAGCCTAACAACTCAACCTTGATGCCCAAAATGTTCTACAGCAGAATCATGAAGAGTTTCAGAAAATCCACATTGATGTAGATACGGGTTTTGTCTCCACTCAAGACCTGGAAGACTTCCTTGCGCAGTATCATAACCAACATCCAAAATTTGCTGCAGTTCTCATTGTACCACCAGACAAATCAATGCTGCTGTGTTTCAACCAAAGAAGCATTTCCCTTTTTGAAAGCCACACACATGGTCTTCGAGGTGGTATTATAGCAACAAGCTTGTCTGGTAATACCAGGTATTTTGTCAGATACCTGGAAAGAATGGTGATGCGTGACTGGCAGACTCAATTAAAAGGATCTAACTTAGCTGTGTTTAGCCTTACATAAAGATGTCAATTTGAGAGCTACCATCCTGGCCAAAACATTGGGACACTTTGTCATCTTTCTATGAAAACAGCAATTCTATTTACTCCCCCCTTCCCCCCCCCCCCCCTTGGGTGCAATAATGTTGGGTGCCAGGAGTCAACCATGTGTCATAAATCTACAGTTTAGTGTGGGGGAGATATCTTTGCAAGGCTATTTCTTGGTGTGTACATTGCTGGTTACTTGCAATTTTCACATTAGAAGGCATGAAAAAAGGGAAGTGCCCCAAACCCTTTTGGCCAGGATTGCACAAATACAAAGGTATCATGTTTCATAAGTTTGAAACCTCAGCAAAAACGTTGAATTGCATTAAATTGCAAAGAAAACATTTCATGTTACATACATTTGCGGGTTAAAGAAAAGTATAGTGTACACACGTTGGTATGCAAAAGGTACGTGTCATACATTACAGTAATGTGAAGAATAGGAAACTACTGTGCAAGGAATTACCAACTGACATGCTAAATTTGTAAGAAATTAAAGTATCATATGACATACATTTTCGAGATAAACAAATTTATGTATCATGTTACATAAATTTGCGAGAAAAACAAATTTAAGGATCATTTACGAGAAAAGCACATCAAAGTATCATGTCAGATATATTGCACCTTTGCAAGGAATTCATAAATCATGGTTGCTGTCCCAATTTGTTACTAAAAATAAAATTAACTGCCAAGAATGAAAAATTAATTTCCTTGGCTAAAACAAACTTCCACAAAACATATGGTCAAATGATTGGGCAGGTGTGTGACATTTCAATCAGGGAGGTCCATATCCAGGACACTGCACAATCCTTTGAGTCTCTGGCTTATTTTTCACCTGACTGTTCAGGGTCAGTTATTGGAGTCATGCATGTGTGAAAGTTAACAACTGAAGCATATTAGAAAAGTTATCTAGAGTCTGCTCCTTTTTAGAGCTTTCAGTAAAATTGTGACATTTCTATTCACTGGTAAATGCACTGATGTCCAAAAAAGGAATTGGTATCTAACAAACTGCAGCAGTTTCTAGGAAAATTACACATAAACTCAGGGCTAGCAAATAGTCGTACAGATGAAGTTTTGAAAATCAAAGTAGCTGTATAGTCCACAGGATATATAATAATTTATATGCATGTTATCTGTTGGCAAAAAGACTCATGGGACGAAAAAGAAAATGGTGCTAAACCACATAGACAAGTCCAGCTTCTCTCCTGGAAAATCTTTCAATTTTGTAAGTACTTAAATTGAAAGAAATCATTTATCCAGGCAGAAATCTGTACCTGACATTGCAAGTAACAAATAATTCAATAATTTGTTATTAATTTTAAACAAACACAAAATACTTATCTTTATATCAAGTTGCTGCGGTTTTGATAAGGATTTCCTTTGGATATATACATCATGCTTTAGCTAGTTTACTTGTATTTGAAAAGCATGAACTGTAAGACCAGGATGTACTTTATGTGTATTTATAAAATTATTATTAATACTGGAAATCTTTGGCAAGGGCATCAAAAGTATGCAGCACACTGGTAACTGGTGTAGGAGCATACTCTTTCAAATATAACAGCCTGTATAGCCCACGTTAAGATGAATAGTCTTGGCTTAGAATGGCAGAGAATTTTGATACACTTAATTGTTGTGAAACTTCTGACAGGTTTTGCTTGAATAAAGAAATAAAATCATAACTTGGCTCATTTTAAAAAGAAGCAGTCAGCTATATTGGTGTCAAGTGCCCCAGGGCTGGGAAAATTTCTCTTTCTACATATACAGTCATATCTAGGGGTGGGGAATTAACACGACCACAGGAAAAAATTTTGGCAGATCCCGAGGCCTCAGGGAGGAATTAATGCACCTATCAATGTAAACCCCGTGGGGGGGGAGTGCGGGCAAGGGGAGGGGATTTGACGGCGAAGTCCATCCCCTCAGTGGGAGGTTTGATCGAGTACCTTTGCTCGGGGGTCGGGACATTTGATTTTTTCGACAGACAAACTGGGACCAAGATTAAGCGTGGTTACATGGCATCTTCTTTCTTGGCTTTGAAAAGTCCAGTTGTCTCTTGAAATCAAGTTTGAAAGATTCATAGTCTCGAGTGCAGGGCACCTTTTATAAGGATAGTGATCTATCGTCACATTAAAAGTTCCATTAAAAAGTTCCAGTTTAAATTCGTTTTCATTGTTTATTAAATACTCTTACAGGCATGATGATGTACATCACATGTTTTCTCGTAAGGGAGATAGGTTAAATCAAGGGAGCAGCTACAGGATACAGGGCCATTTTTGAAGGCATTTAGATTTGGTGACTCGTTTGGCTCGGCAGTGGATGAAAAGAACGAGAAATGAATTATTTGAGCGTTTTTTCGTCGGGATCAGAGTACGTACGATCTCGGACAAAAAAACGAATTTTGGAATAATATACTGGAGAACGTTAACTATCTTATCTTCAAGGGTAATGGCGAATTTTTCTCAGAATGGGCACTACTTTGAGCCAATCGAAGTGCATTGTACGGTGTCACTACACGGCAATCTCTACATGTATTCACTAGCAGCGTTAAATGTTCTTCTCTCCATCACCGCATCACTGGGGAATATTCTTATTTTTGTTGCTCTTCGCAAGGAATCTTCCCTTCATCCGCTATCAAAACTTCTGTTTCGTTGCCTAACACTTACAGATCTTTTCGTTGGTGTTTTGTCACAACCTCTATTTGCTGTTAGTTTGATTTTCATAGCACATGAACGACTTCAACGTTGTTATACTGCTTTGAGCATAGTTGATATCGCTGGTAGAATTCTCAGCGCAGTGTCTTTGTGTACGAGAACGAGAAATGAATTATTTGAGCGTTAAGTGTTGGGTGTATACATGTGGTGGCTCTTTCGGCTCGTTTGGCTCGTCAGTAGATAAAAAGAACGAGAAATGAATTATTTGAGTGCTCAAGTGTTGGGTGTATGTATGTGGTGGCTTGTTTGGCTCGGCAGTGGTTAAAAAGAACGAGAAAAAGGATTATTTGAGCGTTAAGTGTTGGGTGTACACTGGTGTATGTATGTGGTGGCTCGTTTGGCTCGGCAGTGAGCAAACGAGCCAAACGAGCCAGCTCGTTTGAAGATGTGTGTAAGCGGCCCTATATTCTGTAGTTTAGCCAAATCAAGTTTGTGAGCTTCATACCAAGTTTAAGTCACCAGTTATTAAAGGTATGAGCACAGCTCGTCTTTTATTTGGTATTTTGCCCCTGGGTGGGGATTTTTAACTACATTTGGTGAACGTATGCTTCCCCACCCTTGGGCAATTGACCAAAATTTTTACTTCTTGGTCAAATCCCCACCCCTTGCCCGCACTCCCCCCCCACGGGGTTTACATTGATAGGTGCATAAACCATGCATAACCGAGTACTGCAGAAAGTTTGTGACAACTACGAAAAATCATTTAAAATACCCTACAGTTCACAACCAAAGTATCTGCACTTCAAACTATTTTATGAACCAAACGTAAGGTCAAATTATTTTGCCATTGGTACGCGTCAGCAAATGAACCGTAGTTAGGGGCCATTTTGGAATGAAAATGGTCACTTGTTTAAACTTAGAAAGTAAAGAGCACGCAATTTTCTGGTGCAAATTAACTTGATAAAATGAAACAATACTTAATAAAACATACACTGATGGTAGTACGAGATTTGGGGGACGGTGAAATAAAAAAGTTACAGTTGATTTTCGCGTCGAGCTAGTACTTTTAGCGAAAAAAAGCTTCGACGCCAAATGAAACAAAAACCAATTGAAAAATACGCCATAAAGAAAGTGCAACCAAATGTAATTATGACAATTGTGTAGGTATGTAGCTAAATACCTTTGCTGTAGACTTGATCAGCAACTCGACCAAAGATCTCCGAGATCCATGACATGCAAATATTCAAAAGATTGCCGTACGAAAACTCTCCCGAACAGCCAAGAAACAAAATTACAATCACGCAGGTGGAACATTTTTTGAAGACTGGAATCTTGTGTCACTGTAAAGAAAAGAGAAAGCCAATGTTACCTGTGGTAATTTCAATCTTGGGGGACGGTCACAATTTCAACCAAATTGACATCGAAGGTGAAGCAAAGTCAGCTCAGAACAAAAAAATCATATCTAAACAGAGCCATATATCTAAAGATCGTTTCGAGATATAGCATCGTCTTTCAAAAAACTGGAACTTCAATGTCTAGACACTTGCCTGTATCCCTTGCCTTCTTGTGTAAGCTTCCCAATGTGGAGCGATGTCGATGTAAACTCTCGTGGCTTTGCGCTCTTTTCCTTCCACGGAAGCAATTTGACGGATTAATTCTCGTAAGCCAAATCGATGACAAATACTACAACGGCCCATGGTGTTAGTACTGCATGCAGACATAACGTTCGCGTTCATTACTTTTGATGGAATCGATTTTCAAGCGTTGATCAGTCAGTTGAAACTCCTTGCAACGAGCTCGAGGCGACAAAATGGCGGGACGAATTCTTTATTCCAATTTCTCCGGCGCATGCGCAGACAAAATGCCCGCGTGCTCTTATTTTTATTTATTTTGTTAGCGAAAAAAAATTAATAGATAGCATAATAATTGACAATAAGTATTTAAGTACAGGTGGGGACACCGCAACAGAATACGCCAATTACTTAACTGCGTATCCAAGTTACAGAAAATACTAGAATAAAAATGCACACTGACACATAAACTAAAAGCAGGCAAGAAACGTTCCTCGCTTAGTCCCGGGCGACACAATCTCGTTCCTAGGCTCAGTCTCCAGCCGTGAGTGTCTCGATGCGCCCGCGATTCTCGCCACTTTCACGGCTGGGCGCACGGGTTTGGTTATTGTTTAGACTGACCAATCAGAGAAAAGCCCCCTGAAATTTGCGGGGCAGAATGCGCGGCATAATTTAGCGGGATTTCGATAATTATCCAAGATGGTGGACGCTGCGAAGGTTGACTGTAAATTTGAGAATGCTTGCTCATACGCTCTTCATGAGTTTGGTCTTTATCATTTCAAGGAACAACAGCGTCTTGCTATGAAGGAGCTAATTTTGGGACGAGATGTATTTGTCATTCTACCAACGGGTTCGGGAAAATCCTTAATTTTTCAAGCTTTTCCCGCTGGTGTTGGATTACATTGAAGGAAACCACGGTCGGCATCAGTCTATTGTTGTTGTAATTTCTCCACTTCTTTCGTTGATGAAAGATCAGGTGAACTATCTTCAAAGCAAAGGTGTAAAAGCAGCTTACCTAGGAGAAGGACAAGAAGACGAAACGGTGAAGGATGGTGTAGAGAAGGGTGAATACCAAATTGTGTATGGCTCCCCTGAAACGTTCCTTGCTACTATTCGCTGGCGAAAAATGTTGTCAAGCACAGTGTATCGACAAAATCTGCGTTTAATTGCTGTAGATGAGGCACACTGCATATCTCACTGGGGATTTTCACTAAAGAAAGGAGAGAGGGCGTTTCGAATTTGGTTCCGAAGAATCAACGAACTGAGATCTCTCGTTGGACGCGTTCCGCTGTTAGCCCTAACAGCGACAGCAACGAAGGAGACTCGCAATAAGATCACAAAGACATTGGAAATGGACAATGCAGTCCTATTTTCCGCCATTCCTGATCGCAAAAACATTGCTTATGCAGTTCAAGTGACTGGCAGCGACCCTCAAACTACTTTCCAAGCACTCATTAATACATTGAAAGAAAAGAGACAAACTTGTGATAGAGTTATAATTTACTGCCCAAGAATTAAAACGGTGGCAGCACTCTATGGTATTTTTAAGGGAGAGCTTGGAGAAGACATGTATGTCAACAGAGATTGCAACCCACAAGAAAGGCAAGTAGAGATGTATCATGCAAGGATTGATGAACAAAATAAAGACACAATTTTGAAATCTTTTTCTGATGAAAATGGGTGCATACGTGTCCTTATTGCTACAATTGCTTACGGGATGGGGATAGACTGTAAAGGAGTAAAGAATGTTATTCATTATGGGCCACCACAAAACCTGGAGAGGTATTTACAAGAAAGTGGGAGAGCAGGACGGAGTGCAGACCTTAGTTGCAGGGCTGTTATTTTGTATTCTAATGTCATGTTGCAGCAATGTGATGAGGGTATGGTCAATTATATCCGCAACAAGAACTCAATTTGTAGACGTAAACTGCTCCTTGCTCACTTTGATGTTGATTTGTCCGAGATGGAGCACTACAGCAATCCTCATCAGTGCTGTGATGTTTGCAAGCAGAAATGTAATTGTGATGGGGATTCCTGTGTTTTTGTGTTCTTTGACAATGTGCTTCCACAGGACAGCAGTAAATCAACAATTGAGCGGTGTGTAACAACTGATCAAATGCAAAAACTAACTGACAAACTGAGGTATTTGAGGACCTCCTTCAACAATTACTTTATGAAAATGGCAATGGAGTCCCATGTACCTCTGCTAACATCAGTTGATTTGTTGTCTGGATTTGGTGACTCACAAATATCTCAGGTTATGGAACATGCTTCGAAGATTTTCTCCTTAGCCAATGTGTACCAATTTGTGGATATCTGGCATCCGGATGTGGCAATCGAAATACTATTTGTGCTTAATTTGGTTTTTGGTGACATTGACCATGATTTCGAAGATCATGATATGCAACAGGATTCGTTATGTTCAGTTCCAGACTTTGATTTATGGAGTAGTGAATCTGATGACAATGATGCAATGTTTGTTCCTAGTGATTTTTTTACTGCAGAAGATATGTATGGATACCCAGAAGAGGAGGAATCTTTGTAAGGTACATATACATTAAATTATGTTTTGCATTGTACTCTTTACAGTTTTTTTTTATCTTGATAATAATTTCCAGACTAAACCTTTATTAGCGTTGAAAAACAAACAAAAAAAAAAAAACATGAAAAAAGCACACATGGTGGCTAACTAGTTTTCTATTGTGTGAATACATTGTAATGGTCAAAACCAGTTATTCACTGTACAGATAATTACATGTAACTGCATGAATATCGAAGCAAATTTGTCTGCTAAAATAAAACATACAACATATGTTGTTATACTAAGCTAAAACTTGGATTTTTAGCTTTTATATTTATATGCTACAATTTGACTTGGTTTTTTTTTTCCAATTCTGGAAAATCCATTTGAAACATTCTGTCCATTGTTTGTCTAAACTGAAAACTGTTGACACACACACATGCACACCCACACACACACACACCTGTATTTACATTGTTGTGATAAAAATCAATGTTAAATGACTGATTTTAGTTATCCATGTTTTATGTTTTCTTATTATGCTTAAGATGGGTTGACAATGACAAAAAATCAGCAACATTACATGTAAATCACTGTTTAACTGTCATTTTTTTTTTCATTTTACCTTGGCCTTCTTCCTTCAGCAACATTCTTTTTGTGGTCATTTATCCACTTAAATAAAGAACTGGTGTCCAAAAGTTGTAAATAGTCACGTGGACAATTACGGAAAAACTTCAGAGGTTCCCTTTCAGGCTTCTTTGAGAAGACATCCTCTGTGACAAGTTGATCAACAATTGTCATTAGATCCCTGTGCATGTTTTTCTTTGTGTGTTCCACAGAGTTGTGGCGTACATTCACTTCAACATCCAGCCTTTCAAGCAAATTTAAAATAAGATAGAAAGCTTTACAAATTCTATTTACACTTGTTTCATTTACATTTGCACCTAAGGCCTTGAGGAGTTCTGAGACAGAGTGATTGTCATGCTCTAGGTTAAGATCCAGGAAAACGTTGTTTCCTGCACCTCCTCTAGTGTTGACAGTACGGTTCCATGTGAGACGCTCTGCTTCACGTGGGGTCAGCAAGGCATGAACTTGAAACAAGTGATATAGGCACTCAAGGGCATACTTTGTGCTTCCTGAGCCATCCTGTCGAAAATGTAACAGGAAGAACTTGATCGATCTTAAAATGCGCAACCCATCTCCCTCTCTACCAGCATCTATGAAATTGCGAAGTAGCAAAGCCATATTCATCATGCTGCAATGATAGTCAAAAACATCATCTTTGGTAGCTTCATTTTCTTCTGCTTGAGATGGATGTGTGCTAGCTAGCTGTGGTACCTCTTTGATTTCAGGAGGGGGGTCAAGGGTGAGCTCATGTAGTCGCCTGCTCCGTCCATCATATTTGAAAGATGCTTGACAGCCTCTAAATCTGCAGGGGTATCTCCCATCAGGATTAACCTGTTGTCTTGCTTCATGGTTTTCCCATTCTTGTAGGGAATCAATATTACTGAAGTGCTTGGCATACAGTTCAGTGTCAACAATATATGTTGAAATGAACTTCAGCACCGTGCTTTGCAAATACTTTTGCTTTACAGGTTTAACCCTGTCTTTCATACTCTCACTGAAACCATTGGTAGTAGGCTTGTCTGTAACAGTCTTCATTCCAAAGAATTTCATTCCAGCAGCAACAATTTGAGCATCTAAAACTGTGTTTAGGAACCTCTTGCATGGTGCAGGCTTGTGTTGGGCATCTGACACAACGTCTCGCCAGTTAACGTAATTCCGTAGAGCAAATAAGGATGTTCTGTCGCATGCTGATGATCCATTGTAAAACCGTCCAAATATCAGCTGTGAAAGAAATAAATCATACAAATTTATTTTCTTCATGAACCAATACACCATACTCTATTAGAGATAACAAATACCATGGCATACCCTTACTTCAGTTTTAAGTAAAGAGGAAATTTTCTTTAAAAACATACTCAGGTTTTTATGACAAAAAAAATGGTGCAGATATGTCTCAAATGTCAGATGTATTGTTTCAAGATACATGTATTAATTGGAGTGCATGATTTTACAGATAGCATTGTCTTGTTCTTTCAGACAGAACCATGATCACAAGACAGGACTAGTGACCTGAGTTGTATTATCAAGCATCACACAGCCAGAGATTAACGCAGTTCCTGTACCATGAAGCAACCAGCTATTTCACTACTCCTGCTTGGATGGGATGCTAGTCCATCCAAATCCTACATTTGCGAGTCACCATAACCAGACAACATTAAATCAACTGATGTTAGCAGAGGCACATGGTATAGGATTAATGCCAGAAGTATGTCTCCGGTACCTATTTATACACCTGAGTGAGAGAGAGAGACAATGTGGAGTAAAGTTTCTTGTCTAAAGAAAGAACACGATGGCAGGGACTGGGCCTTGAACCACCGACCTTCAGATCTGAATTCCAATGCGTTAACCACTACACCACCATGTCCCCACCAGCAGAGGCACGTGGGCTCATATTTATTTATACACCTGGGTAGTAAGAGACAATGTGGATTAAAGTTTCTTGTCTACTGAAACAGTTCACTAGTACACATTTGTACACCTGCTTGCCAGCAGACCTCAGGGCCTTCCTTATGGCATTAAGTTTACAATGTCTGAAATATGATCTGATTGCAAGTTGCCTTCAGTGCCTTGGAAATGCCACCTCTCCTTTCATAGTATAAAACCACCCAAGGAATGTGCAGTGTGTTCCACCGATCAACTTTCAGATAACTGTGCTTGACAACATTTTTTTGCTGTTGGCTTCACCAGGGAATGTCTAGAGTTAAGCTAACAGTTTGTTCCTCCTTTTCAACACTACCTTCTTCATTCTAAGCTGGTTTGACAACTTTGCATTGCAAATGTTCACCTGATTTGTCATCAAGAAAGAAGTGGGCAGAGAATTCCAACAATGAGAGACTGCAGTTATTGGTTTCCTTACTTGTGATCAAAGACCAAGTGTGATAAAAAAAACTTGAAAAATTAAGGACTAATCCAGAACACGTTGGTAGAATGATTCTTAACAAATGGATATTAAATCAGTAACTAATTCCTTCAGAGTAAGATTCAGTTTCGTGAAATAAGGCCAAGCCACTCCACAGCACTTTACATGTACAGTGGGTCATTGATATGAGTTTTTTAATTAACTGGCTTGATCATTTGATTATCGATAAGGGGAAAATATGATGAAATAACGAGATGGCGATGGTTGCCCCTCTTTCCATTTAACTGTCCTCTAATTTTATTGGAAAACTGCCACATGGCCTTCAGTTATCTGTGAGGTTAAGATGGGAGTGCAGCTAAATTATCCAAATGTGTGGAAATGGTACCACTTCATCATAACAATTCCAGTGTTTGTAAAAGGGGAAGTTTTAAACCATGGAACAAGGCCAAATTCTAGTGAACCCTGGAACTGAGTAAATCCAAATGAAAAATAAGTTATTACAAGTGAGGTGTGCAAATATGAGTTTAATTCGTACCCCCAAAAATTTGTTCTCGAGGTGCCAATCTGCTAACTGAAAGAAAAGCCCTTCTAATCGTCTGCCTCTTGTGTATGCATTGCTCACTGAAAACTGTCCCTCCAATCCTCGTTCCATGGTCTTTTGGTCTCCAACTACAGGAACTCGGTCAAATATTTCTTCACCAGTTTCACTTGCTTGGGGCACCCACTCATGAAGGCTTCTGAGAATATCGACCATGTCCTCCCCACGGTTTTCATCTTTAAACATGATTCCTAGCTGCACCTGCAAATCAACATATGCCCTGTTACAACAATCTAGAAACGGAAACTTGCACATTTCAAGTCGTTTAACAACTGTGTTGTTGTTTTCTGGAAAAAAAGAAGCAAAATTCGTGAAAGAAGTAAGAAGAAATTCTCCCAATAATATAATACCAATGCACGGGGACTAGTATATTAGACAAATGTCTGAGGCTCAAATGGCTTTGGCACTCTTGTGGAAAATAAATATTGAATGATGAATATCTAAACATGTCTATGGACAGATTGGGTTGTAGCTTTAGTTAGTAGCTTTTGGGGTCACTGCGTGTTCTATAAAGAAAATTGTACAGAGACATTTGGGGTGCCCTTCACCTATGTTTGCACATGAGTTTTGTTAATCCTGTTGTCAGAAGACCATTATTTTTTATAGTACAACGCTAAATTTTGTCATGCTCCCATTGGTCAAAATCGATCACGTGACGTGATAGTGTCTCTCCGCAGCGGGCGCCTATGAGCGCATAGTGTCCGTTTTTGGCAGTTTTTGCTCAAAATTTAGCGTTGTACAATGAAAACAATAGAGCCCTTCTGTCTCAGGCCCTATGTGCGATAGGTTCCCTTGGAAATTTGATGTTCAAACTTCATATAAGCCCTGGAACTATGTTCTCGGGCTACTATTTGTTGTAAACATCAAATTTCCGTGGGCAACCTATCACACAGTATGGCCTTCGACAGAAGAACTCTATTGTTTAAATAGTCACTATATGTAGAACTATACATATATGCAGCAGGGATCCCCATGAGAATACAAGTGATTAAAGTAAAGAATGTCAATAATGTTTTCTCTCAATCCCTTTCTTAGTTTCCCATAATCACGGGGTTGTTTTAACATTCTACAATGTGTGAAACAGTTATTGCACTCAATCAATTTCCTGGCTAGAACTTTTGATTATGTGGATGTGCTGTTTTCAGTAACCTAATATATCACCTTAGAGGTGAAATATCAGATACTTAAGCAATATACCACACATTTCTATGGTTTATTGGCTCCATAAACCACGTGGGTTGTTGGAAGAACACAAGAAGAGATTGTAAGTCTCAAGCTGAAGGTGAGTGATTTACAAGCTTTTCGAGTATAATTCCAACACCCCTAGTGGCTTATTGAGCCACTAAACCATAGTAAATAATGTGTGGTATATTGCTTTCATATAATGACTACATTTTCCATGTGGTTTATTGGTATAATAATCAATAGGTATTGACCAATCACAGTGCATGCATTATCTTTAGTTATTGTATAAATTATTACAGACATTCAATTTTGTGTATTTTCATGGTCTCCAAAATATGTGAGACAATTCAAAAATGAAGGAGGCAACTATTATTTATGGATATTTCTTTGTATATTTGTAGCATATTTTTTACATTTCCAAACCTGTCTAGTTTATCTCAGGTTGTGATAATGAATCTTAGACAAAGGAAATTACCAGTTTAAGTGGTTTGGAAATTTGCAAGCAAAACAAACTAATACAAACTTATGGATTTACCTTGTTTGAGGGCTTTTTCATTTCCTCTGAATATTTATGCTTGATATGGTTTGGCACAATATCTTTGAAAATTTCAAAAGCAGGAAAGTGTTCCACAAAAACTCTTGACACTAGCACCACAAAATCATTCATTATTTTATTGTGGTCCTCTAATGCTGGCAAAATGTCTCTGTTTGGCAACTCTAGAATGTCTGCAAGTGGCTTGTCATCAGAAAATTCAACAGGATTTACTCTGTCAAAAACTGCGTTGTGATTACACCAGTGATGATCTTTGTTTTGATTTTCAGATGTCATTTCAGATGCCTCAATCTTTATGTCGAGGTTGTCCAAAACGAGACAGTAACTTGAGGGTCTCTCCTTTGCCAATGCATCCAGTTGGTCTGTTACATTGTGAAGTGTGACTTTGCTCTGTTCAATATCTTGCACCAAATCTGCATGTGCAGAAGTCGTAGCATCATTTGTCTTCAATATCTTTTCCAGCTCCAACACCCTCGAGCTTATCTCCTTTCTCTGCTGTTTGAGCTCATCTTCTTTTTTCAAGTAATCTGAGACCTGTTCTTTCTTTTGGATCAACTTGGTGCAGTAATCTTCACCAACTTTGTCCAGTGCTCTGTTGATGCTTTTAGGGGACATTGAGAGGCCCAAATGATTTAGTCTGATAAATCCCTATGAAAGAAATGCATGTTTAAAACTTATGCTGTGTTACTGTTGTCACTCTCTTGATGAGTGGACCAAATACAATCATAGTAATGTTCTAGAAATGTAGGATGGTGAGACCTACGTAATGGAGCTGAAGGGCTAACTTTTATTACTAGCTAATTCTCCTCATTATTAATGAGGGGTTGTATTGCCATTTTACAATTTCTCAAATTGCTGGGTTTTTTGGGTAAGGATTGACATGTATTATATACAGCATTAATTTGATATTGAAGAGAGGTGTTGAGTGACATCTCTTTCCCTTTCTTTTGTAAAAGGGTAGCTTGTGACATCCATGTTCTTTCTTTAAGACAAAAAACAACTTTAATATTTGACTTGGGATCATTTACCTTCTTTGCCAGTCCTCCAGCTTTCAGCATAAGGCTAATGACGTATGGAATTAAGCTCATGGCTGGATCTCGAAGTTTTAATAGGATTCCAGCTGCAAGGCAAATGCCTGGATACCTATGCACGTCTGTCTGATCACGTACAAATTTTGGACTTGCAGCAGCGTTTAAAACCTTGTGTAGAAAGGGAGCTTTTTCTTCAATCTCTTTTCCTGCCATGCCCCAAGAGAAATTTAGCATCAGTTCTTTTGTAGGTGTCCTCAAACAAGAAGGTGATTTCGACGAACAAAGCGTCTTGGCTTCACTGTTTATCACATTGCACATCTGCTCTTCTATACCCTCTCTGAGCTTTGGGGAAGACAGCATTGCGGCGGCTATGGATTTGAGATCACTTCCTCTTGCAAGTGCTTTTCCCAACTTAGTTAGCTCTTCTGGCAGTTCTCTCGATTTTTTCCCGCTTGAGTAGTTGACAGTTACCTATTTAAAACCAACAATATCCTAAGCTTCATTTTGAAATACCTTATTGTATCAAAGTTAACAATATAAACATTTTTCTAATTTCGACGAGAAGGGAAGCTTTTCTTCTCCTACCGACTGGCTTGCTACATGTTTTGACTGATTCTTTTTTAATATTATTTCCTCCTAAACTGTTCTCAACAGTTTGTTCACAAGATACATCGAAGCACCACTGTTAGACACAGGCTTTTCAACACAACAGCCGTCAACTGAAAGAATTCGGCTATATTTCAACCACCGACAGAACAGAAATAGGATTGCGCGCGTCGAAATTTTATCTTTGAATAACAGTTTTTCGAAGAAAGACGAACGTATTCAGCTTTATAAACGCAGTTATGAGGTCGTTGGATTCTCTTCTTAAGCATTCTAAAAATAGAGCCAAGGGCGAAAGAAAAGTGTCAGGTAAACGGTCCTCTTAAATTGCTATTTTGAAGACGAATTAAAGACGGAATTGACTTCTGGCATTGTTTCCTAAGCGGTCCGCATTATGTTTGTTTTGGTTTTGCTTTTTTTCCAACTACTATAGGTATATTAATCTGGCAATTGCACAGTATTTTTTAGGGATAATAACAACAGAAGGAATTCACTTCCAAAGTACAAATCTGTATAGGCATAACTTATTTAATTTTATGATTAACTTTTTACACGTTTGGAGAAAAAACCCGTTGAGTTTTTATAGTAATATTCGCGTAATTGATACTCTCTTTTTTTAGGAAATAAAGCACTTCTGTTGAAGTTTTAAAAAGGATATGAATAGATGAATAATTGAAGGAAATCTTTTGCTCACTTGAACATCTCATTTAGGGCAATACCAGCGACTCACGTTCAGATTCAATTTCGTCTCCCACAAATTTCTTTCAAGGCTTAAAGAAAACGAGATGACCGGACTTTTTAAAGAAAAGGTTTATATCCATTGCTCAACAAGAGTATTTTTTCTTGTCGAAGTTTTCATTATTTAAGCACTGAAACTAACCTGAACAGTAACGCTGTCGTCGTTGGCATTATTTAACTCTTCTGTAGGACTAAGCTCATAAAGCGGCTTATGGCAAAATAAAAATCCAGGAGAAAGCGTCTTTGCCACGGACGATAAAGGCCAAGGTCCTAGCAGCCGCTGAACTGTAGGGTGTGGCGATGGTTGTGGTGTTTTTGCTTCTTTATCTTCAACATTGGTAATCTTTTCACAGCTTCCAACAGCGAGACCAAAATTTAAACTTCTAGCAACACATCCGTCAGATAAACCTACTCGAGACTGTCTCTTCGGGTCGGGCGATTGGTGAGGAGTAACATCGGAAGGCAGGCAGCGTTTCGTACGTTGTTGTACTCCTTCAAATCGTTTTAACATTGAATTCCTGAGTGTTTCAATATTGGCTTTAAGTTTGAAAAACTTCTCAAGGTCCCTATAACAAGGGGTTTCGCAGACGTATCGATGAGAGTTAATTTTTAACAAGTCACTCGTCACTGGCAACAGTTGACAAACTTTTTCCAACAATTCGTTCTGCGCTAATGAACGCCGTTTTCGGGAATTGGCTTCTTCCCTTCCACAGAGAAAACAACCGTCTTTCTCTTGAAATTTCACACTTTTAGGAGGCGTTTCAGGCATACTTTTTGCATTTCGCTTTTTTCAAGACGATACAAAAAAAAAACTGATAAAATTTATGCAAATGACGTGTGGATTGTCTGCATAATTATTAAAATTGTAATGACGTCACGGACAAGCAACCAAACCCGTGCGCCCAGCCGTGAAAGTGGCGAGAATCGCGGGCGCATCGAGACACTCACGGCTGGAGACTGAGCCTATCTCGTTCCCAGAGGCTGCATTCCTTTTGGTCAGCACCAAGGATGCAAGATCTCTGGGATAATCAATGTCAAAATACTGGCGAATCGAAATCTGATTGGCTACTATTTTTACCGGAAGTCTACGAGAAAGAAGTGTCAAAACAGGAAATAAAAATACTTAGAATGCTTTTGCTGGACGTTTTCGATCACGTCAGAGACGGACAATGGGAAAGAAATCTGAAAATGGGCGATGCAAACTAACAAAGAATCGAAATACAGTCAAATTCAAATTCATGTTAGAGAAGACGCAAAAAGCTAACTGGTGTCGATCACATGATTAAAACGAAAAAGGCGCCAAAACCTTGTGATATGTTGAAGCGGTTCTTGAGAAAGCTGAATGAATACCTGCTGCAAGATAAACGACGCGACGGTTGAAGGAGTACAATTTTTGGATTAATTCCTCTAATTTCCAGCTCTAAAGTATGGTTCATGGACACTGATGGCTTGAAAATTGTTCTCAACATTGTCTAAAGAGGATGGAAGCTGGCAGTCTTTCCAGTGCAGCCGTACTGAGAAGTTAAAATAAGCGGCTTTGTTTAAAAATCCGTTCACTCCGCGGAGCCATGTGCGAGTTTGATGGAACAGAAGACAGAATTTAAGCTTAAGCTTATTTTGTTGAACTGGAGCCGATAACCTCACTGTAGCTGAAAAGTGAATGGTAGATTGGATTCTTGAATTAAGTGGTGCAAAAACTGTTGCAGCGACCGGACAGAATGACAAAAACAACGAGAACAGCGATCCTGTTTATTTTTGCAGGACATCGTAGCTGTCGTATTTGTAAGCTTTGAAAGTTTGCAGCTGGCAAGACTGATAAACCTTGTCGAGTGTAGGTAAAAGGTCTTTCTCTAGTATTAAGATTAAATTGTTTTCACTCTCAACTTTGATTGTCTGTGTAAGAAATCGTCCATCCTTGATTGTGATAGATTTTTAATGTTTCTAACTGTACTAAAAAGTGGCTGTTCAGTTTGCCTTGATTCATTGAGTTGAGTTATTTATAGATCTGTGATACTCGTTAATAAATTGTACCTAAGTCATTTTTTTGTGTTTATTCTATGTAGTGTTTTAGTATTTCGTAAAATATTTACCGACGTAGTGGTGGAGAAAACACAACACCAGCACAGTCGAAAGGCGAACATAACACAACGCCTGCTCAGGCACGTTTCATAAATAAATGACCGCTCTACTTTGTCCAAGACCGTTTAATAGCATCAGTACAGTTGATTTGCTCTGTGTCTTCCTTAATAAATAAGCAGTCGCACTCTCTAAAAAAATATAAGATAATTTTTACGCGTATATGCCGCGCGCTAAAAACAAGGTCAAGTTTTTTTAAGGTTGATTTCTTGCTCAATTAGACTTTTCAAATTAGTAAGCTTACACACTATTCGACTGCTAAAGAACCTCGTCCATGACTATCGTTTTCTTTCAAGATGTCGCTGAAAATTTGTTAATTTTGTAAAGGGCCGTAAGATGTGAAATAAAATTTGCGGAGGCACTTCAAACTCCTCGACAATGGCTACGTTTTCAGTACCCTTGAAAACGTTCATGCTTGATATTTGTTCTTCTATCAAAAAGTTTAATGAGGATACGGCTACAATAAAAGAGTTAATTTTCTCTTCACCACTGTTGTTTAAAAAACACACACAGTCAGTCACAAACGTATGGAGGCAGCCAGTCACTGAGAGATCTTCCATATTCACCTGGCAGTACACAAATGGTATCTTTACCATCAACAACAACAGTCTTCAGCGCCTCGTATTGGCGTTCTTTGCATTAGAGGTCCGGTCTCCTTTCTGAACTGAATTTTCTAACGCGAAGTGAAATAAATTTATAGAAACCGGTGCGGCCATCTTCGCGAGACTGCGAGCGGGGATAATTTTCATTTTCACGCGAGTCTCGCGTGAATGTCAATGGCGCCAAAAACAAGGGGACATCGTAATATTTCGCGCCCTTTTTGTCTTTACACGACCCATAACGCATGCTCAGTTCGCAAACTGTCGAGCATGCGCTTTAAAAAACCGGAAGCCTAAAAAGTGGCATCCGGTTTTTGATTATCCCAGAGCCCGTGGCATTTCGATCCCGCTGACCGTAAATGCGCGCGGGCTCTGGGGACGAGATTGCGGGCGACAGGGCTCAAAAACGGCTGGACATGCGCAGTAAAACCCAGGTCCTCTTCCCGCCATTCGATTTTCAAAATGGCGGACGACGAATCAAAATCTAACACGTCATTGTAACGGCTCCTTGCAGCCTCCTGCACGCTCAAAGCCCTCAAAAACAACCTGGGTAATCTGTACAATCACTTATGCTGAAGTTGTGACTCTGATCGAAGAAATCGAAATGGTATTTTCAGTTTTATCCGGCGATGAAGACACCTCTTCCCCAAGGATACTTTGAGCGTTTCGTAATTGCCCCAAGGTACAGTTTTTGCGTTAACTAAGATCGTGTCAAGTTCTCTAAGGTTTTGAAACGCAAATTTCCGTAGCTTGTTTATTCCTATTTAACATATCAAAAATGACTTTTGATTCGTTCTGATGAAAATTTTTAAATGCTTCTTGTTTATGGACTTCATTAACGCTACCCAAAGAAGAAAAATATGGCGGAATAATTCACAAGTAGAGCACAATCTTGTCCGCTCGCGTTGTGTTTTTAGCTTAATTTTGTACTATTCAACCGTCTCTTGTTTTAATTGTCGCTTGTGAATCGCATGCCGATAGTTTTAGAAAGGGTACATCTTATGCTTAGGACTTCTATGAAGGTTTTTATTGGCAGTGTACAAGTGCATCTTGAAAGGTTAAATAAATTGCTTATTGTTTGTTTTATACCTTGTTGTAAAATTTTGTGATCTAACCTGTCCTTTGCGTACGACCTCACTTTAAAACAGTCGACCTTCCATAGCGCTGTGCTCGTTCAAGGATTCAACACAGATTGCAAAAAAATAATGCAGAGCGCTGCTGTCAAGTATTCTTGACAGCATATTCTTCAATGGCTTCGGTATTAGTGCCTCGAAAAGAAACAAGTTTCAATATGGCCGCCTTTGAACAACGAGGATTTACGGCCACTTACATGTGTTCGAGATGTGCATCCTCCTGGACCTTTGATATTATTAGTTCCTTGATAATCAGGGAGGTTAGTTTCGGTAACAATCAGACCATGTTGTCCTAAACGTTTTGGGACATTGTTCTGCTAACTTATAGATAGCTGTCCTTGACAACAAGACTTCAACGGATCTTGGATTTTCTTGTTTGCTAAGATAGTATGAGTGTCTCGTGATGGAAAGTTTGATAATTTGTAAAGAAATATTAAGATACTATTTTTTCGCGTCGATGATTTTTTAAATCGCTGTTTGAAGATGAACATTTGTTTGTTTATATCTTGGAAGAGAAGTCGTGCCAGTGTACAGCAACTCGATTAAGTTATTGCCAATGTTTACTTCGTTGTTTCTTAATGCTTTCTAAAATAAAAGTATTTGAACATGCGTTAGATCAAGTTAATAAACATCCAAATACCCTAGGTTTTACTAGTCATTGTTGCTCAAAATCGGTAATGACAGAATTTAAACAACAAGAATCCCAATATTCATTTTCCAAAATATATGTACCGAAACACAAACAGCACTACAGGATCAGCAGATCAAACCAGCTTCTATTTCAATGGTCACATCTACCCCGAGGTTGTAACTCTGGGAGTGAAACGGCTCAAGAAAAGCGAAGTGAACTTAAATTGTGCACTGTTTAATGTAAACCCTTGGACAGTACCTCGCACAGGAAACAAACGACCTCCACATATTAAAGTTCATTGGCTTTTCAGGTGAATAGAGCTTGAAATCGTTTCCCATTGAATATTTTCAATTGATTAGTTTTCTAATGAATATTTTTGCAGAGAATGCTATGTTGGAACTATCCTATCTTAAATCACTGCATCTGAAATCAACCAAACAAAAACGTCTGTTTTTGTCACTGAAATGATGGTGAAATGTTTTGCTATTTTGCAGTTATGGGAACTGTGATGGAGGATGAACAAAAACCTCTGCCATCTGAGCTACTGAATACACGAGCAAAACAAACGAAAAAACACCTAAATGCATTTCAAGAACGAAAAAAAAGGTGGAAAGATCATGGAAAATGACATGATATTAACAGATCTGGAACAGGACAACTTAGTACCTTTCAAACACAAGGTGCACCCCTCTTAGCAACAAAATTGTCAGTGTAGCATAACTTCATTTAAAACACACTGGAAAATATAAAATTATAATAGCAAAGCAAAGTGCATCTCCTTGCCAATACAAATGTACTCATTGCTTCTGCAGCCAGCTTCTTTAGCCTGTGAACCCTTCATTTATATTCCAACAGCAGACAGGTTCAATACCCTTTGCTTTTTTCAGAACAAGGCTGACAATTTTTGGTTAATCTTAGTCAAGAGTAATTAATGAAAAAACTTGACTGTACTGCTAAAGGAAACTGTTGAGCAGTATATTTACCAAAATAATATCTAAATGATACCACACGGAATTTAACTTTGAATTAAAAAAAAAAACAAAAACAATGGTATAGAAGCACAAAACACTGAGGAAGTCGCTCCAGAATTGAGTTCACTAATTAGGAGCAAATGCTGCATCAATCAATGTTCAATGCTCCAGACAAGTACACGTAGTATCTGAAAAGTGCAGATAGGGCAAAGACTAAAACGAAGGGTCATAATCATCATTGATGCCCCTCTCACACAACTGTTTCTAACTTCCTTCTAAAAAGAAGGTTGGCTACAAAATTAATGTAAGATGAGTTGCAAGATGGAAAAAAGGCACAAAGATGCTGGGTTTTATTTCTCAAATCTTTATATACATGCTTTTTCACTTCACCTTTCATCAGGAGCAATAAACATGTAGTTTGCCTCAAGACAGACCTCTCATAGAGATCAGACTGCAAAACATCAGTGCACTCCACTGGACTGTTTCAGTATCAAGAATGTTGTACAACCAAAGAGTGTAGGGCAAAAGGACATTTGAAAAATCAATAATTGGAATAATTAATATTTGAATTGAAAACTAGTGACTTTTATTGCTGCCATTCTCTGCTTTCTGCCAAGATCTTAACAGACTGGATAAGAACATATCACTGCAGTCAAAAGCTGTGACAACCTGGAGAAAAAAATGTAAAACATAAATTTTACTTCATGTATATATAATTGATTAAAAACTTATTGGCAAAAAATGTATCATAATGCTGGCACTCAACAAATTTAACATAACATTTTAAAAACATTCTGCAAATAGATTGAATCTCTTTCACCCACATGACCTTGTTTGGTCTCGCAGGTCTTAAAAGTACAATGTACCAGTAAAGCCCTGTCTTACCAACCACATTGTTACATGTGATCATCTTATGACACTTCTTTTAGCCCACAAATTAACTGATCCAGTTATTTTTCTGACTGAAATACTTCTTGAATGCAACAATCGTTTTTTTTTTCATTAATTATTTAATATGGCCCACTGATCAGTGATCGTATTAGTGGAGTCAGTTCCCCTCTAAACATCAATCAACACTCTATTTTGGCTATTTGCGAAAGGTTTTTTCCCAAAAATTAACTGATGCAGTTGTTTCCTATTACTAGAATACCCCCTAAATGCAAAAACCACTTGTACCATACATATTTTGTCCACCATTAGCAATCATACTAGGGTTTTACTTTAAAAATTGTGGTGTGGCATACTGGTTCAAGTATACAAATAAATTGCAAAACAAGTAAAATGCTGACCAAGATGTGGTATGGATCTTCATGGGAACAAAGTATATGGGTAAAGCTAACAATACACAAATCAATGAGCACAAGCAAAGCTTAACGAAAAGCAGAAATTGTCATCGTGTATTGATCAACAAGTGTGTTGATTAAATATGTTAACCAATGAATAAAGCAAATAAACGTGTTCAGTGTTGCTGACCTAAGAAAGACTGAGTAATTGCAATTAACAAAATTCAAAAATAATTATTTGATTTGCTATCTTCAGAATTCGACACACAACATAAAGCAGCATTTGTCAGTTTAAAAAAAAATGCATCATACGAGTCACAGTGTGGACTTAAAGTATCAAAAATACCAACCACAACAGGCTTTTAAGTGATCTCGAAAAAGGGCACTTTTGAAGACTGTTATAGCATTATTTGAACATCAGGTAACACTCTCTTCCGGCTATTAAAGCACTTGTCAGTTTGTAAAAAAGTAGCAATCCACGTCAACAAACTTGTGTATTAAATGTGCAAAAACGTGACCAGCAAAGGGCTACACATAACAACCACTGAGTGCATGATGATCAGTTATGAAATAGTACATCAATAAATTACTGACCTGCAACCATGAGATCACTCCCCTTCTGCATGCCTTGTCCACGAAAAAATATTGACGGAAGATAAAATTTTAATCAAACAACGAGATCAATCCTAAACGCCATCAGAAGATGCGGCCTGATCCAAGATTGGACTGCCGATAAGTATATTCAGTTTCTCCAGTGTACGGCGGCCAAAATGGCTTTTTTGAAAGCCACTGAAGTCAATGATCGATTCAAACAGCATTTCCGATTAAAAAAACTATCTAACGTAACTTCGATCGTCCGTTGAAAGTGAAATAATATTGCGGTTCCCGTGCTAAAACAACTGCAGCCCGTCCGCCATATTGAAATTTTCAAGGGTGAAAAAGCAACACGCATGCTCAGTAGCAATTCTGTGACGCTTTTTACGTAATATCTTTTAACCAATCAGCCGTTTTTGAGCCCTGTCGTCCCGGGCTAAGTTACAGTTGGTGCCATTCTCGACCCCAGTGCTTACGCTTCTGATTTCGCGCGCGTAAAAGGGAAGAGCTCTGGGGTCGAGAATGAGTTGGTGCATATTAAGGATTATCAGGATTATAGGAAAGTAGAAGAGCTTGTGTTCATTAACGGTAATTGAATTAACGGTTGATTGAATTAACAGAAAGCCCAATCTAGGCCAACCGGAGTGCTCGATATTGTTGATGTTCTGTTAGAAAAGGAGTAGGAAAAATTGCTATTTTAGCACAGTGGAACCTATTAAGTCTGGCCACCAAGGACTCATAAAAATATGGGCGCGTATTAAAGAGGTTGGTTCAGTCGACGCCGGTCCTGGCATCATATGTGGGTTGAGTTTGTTGTTGGTTCTCGCCCTTGCTCCGAGAGGTTTTTCTCCGTGCACTCCAATTTTCCCCTCTTCTCAAAAACCAACACATCCAAATTCCAATTCGATCTTGAGGTGTCCCCAATTAGCATTCTGAGCTGAATAACGTTGACACCTAAGTAAAGTGATTCATTCATTTATTTATTTATTTATTTATTTATTTATTTATTTATTTATTTATTCAGGGCTATAAATTAACTTCAGTGCTTGGTCGCCACTGGGGCCAGTATCCCTGAATTCTTAGTGGCCCAGGCCAAAATAAAGTAGCCCTCAAATTTCCTCTACTAACACACAAAAAAATTTAAACCATTTTTACTCGAATAAACGCCTCACGACTGTTTGAGCCCGTGGTTTTTAGTAGGGTGTTCGACTGAAACGCCAAAAGAAATTTGCTTGATCTTAACTCTGTCTTGAAAGCTCACATTTGCCAATGTACTGTCGAGAAATTGCTAAAATTGTTATAATAATAGAAACTCTGTTCGATCTGTGGTAAGGATCATTCGTCGCGTTCTTGTTTGCTCTTTTCTTCACCTATAGGTTCTGACTTGGTCCTTAAACTCCCAAAGAAAAACTGGACTATTATTTTCCAAATACGGACAAAACGATCTTGTCAACATCTATAAACTTCAGTATCACAATTCTCAGTTTCTTTCTATTGCTTTTGAATTCAGGTGAAAAGTAAGTCTATTATATTGCGCAGTATTGAGTGATTTTGCCGATATTCATGTTTGAAAATGTACCGCATTGAACTCTGGGTATGTGTGGATACTCGTGTCAGTAAATTCAAAATGGCGTCTACATATCAGAGCGGTCTAAAAAGTCGATCACGAACGACTTTGAATTTTGCACTTTAGAACTTAACTTTTACTACAATTGATGAACCTAGAGTCGAGGAAAGAAAGGAAAGAAAAGAAAGGTACTCCAATGAAAGAACATTTTATTTTATTGTTATTGCTACTCTTTTCGTACTTCTCAAATCGTACTCGCCCTTCGGGCGATCAAACCTCAACTTTTAGTGGCCCTGGACACTTTTTAATCGCCACGGGCGACCGTGCGACCGCCAAGTTTTAACCCTGTTTATTTATTTATCTATTAATTTATTTATAAATATCAGTACAGAGGAGGAAAGAGTAGTTTTCAATTTTGCCGAAAGTAATTCGCGTTCTCTTTGGTTCTGCTTTACTTCGCTCTGTGATTGGCTAAAATTACTCGGGCTACTTTCTCAACCAATCAGATAAGAAACCAAAACCAATCATGACTTTCTCGCGCGCGTTTATCTGCGCTTGGCGGTAATTACACGTATTTTCAAGTTCTGATTGGTTCAGTGTGTCATTTGTGATATTTGAACGCGTTAAGTAAATTGGACACTCCTCCTCTCCCCTCCCCCCTACGTCCACTCCTTTATCATGATTTTGTCTCAAGCAAAAGCGCATGCAGTGATTTTCTTACCAAAACAACCTCCGGCCAAATTTTGGTGACCCCTTGTGGTTCTAAGGCTATATTCACGTGGCAGTTTCAAATACAGAGTATATTTGTGCGTCTAGTAAATTTTCACGGGATCTATTTCGTGTTCATCGCGAAGAAATTCGCCAATCTCACAAGCAGAATAACCAAAAAATTTGAAGCTGTACGATTGGGTATGTCTCACTTTTGGTCTCAAAAAGGAATTTTTCCAACCTAGTTTTCAGACAGCAAACCTGAGATTACCTCGTTGTATTTTGCCGGCTTGCGAGCTTTCAAATTCCTTTTCTTTTTCAATTCAATCGTTTATTTGTTCAGGCTCTTTTTATTTACCCATCTGTTGTTTCTTTTTTTTGTTTTTTGTTTTGTTCTAATGTTGATACGATGACAATTCAGTTACTGTGTAAAATTGCATTGCCTTGCGCCTCCGTTATAGCCAGGGCTCCCTGTTCATGAAAAGTTGTATTAGTTAGTAACCTGTGGTTATTCAACAAAGGATCCGCCTCCGCTTCGTTTTTTCTTTTCCTGCGCTAATAAAATCCCTTACACTTCTTGTCAATCAGTTCTTTGGCCCCTCTGCTAGTATAACCCATCTGTAGCATTTTAAAATTTGAGAGTAGTAACTGCAAGTCTTATTTTATTAAAGACAAAACCATTCAAAAGCAATGGCCACGTGTTTGTTAAAACGCTGTCGTTTGGCGATTGCTTTTCAATGATTCATCTAAAGCCCTGTCAACTCGTATACATTTTTCGGTTCATTCGCTGAAGTAAAAAGAAATTCAAAACGTTCCGGTCCACAGGAATGTAATTTCATTCATTTTCTGTTTTCAACGTTGACGTGGCCGATAACGCCCGAATCATCAGCTTTTTAACTTCTTCTTCTCTCTTAAGAATGCGAAAAATTGGAACCAGGAAAAAAGCGAAGGTCTTCTTGAAACAGGTTGCACTGGTGGTTCAGTGGTAGAATTCTCGCCTGCCACGCGGGAGGCCCGGGTTCGATTCCCGGCCAGTGCAGGTTCTGTTTTTTTCTTTTCGCTATCCTGCTTTTTTTCTTTTTTATTGGCTGAACTGAACTGTCAAGGCGTATACATTGTTTCATCTTTCTTTTCTTGCCAGGAAAAGTACATTTGTTGAATTTACATGAGTCCGAATTTTTGCTCCCATTGCCCTATTGCAGCAGTATTTGAAACTGTCTTTTGAACTGCAAATTTCTCGTTTCACTTCACAAATAAAAGTATCGCCATTAACCGCATACCCCGAAGACGGAGTTAAGGGATTGTCAGTGTAAAAATGCGTACGGGCAGGTGTCAAAATATAGTGAGACGAAGAGAAGTCCAGAATGAATTGTTTTAATGCTGTCCCTGAAAAAAAGGAGCCTACTTTTAAAAACACAAATAAGTGATGTTTGAAGACGGCTGAATCAACTCTTTTTGAGAATTTTGACAAGCATTTGTTTTTCCTAATAGTGGTGATAACTAATTTTGTTAGACGATGCAGTTTCATTTCCATAAAAAATGAAAAATTAAACTTAAAGTTGACAAATTGAGATCATTTTCTTCTCTGCACCTTAACCAATTCTTTCTATTTGTTGTTGGGTTTTTTTGTTCTGTTTATTGTGTTTTATCAGAGTCAAAAGAATCAGATGTTTTGACTGCGTTTCACGCTGAACAAATATCTTATCTCGAGAAGAAGAAAGCTGCTCAGAAAAGAAAAGGTGAAGGAAGAGATGAACAGGTAATATTTCTCTTTCAGTACTAACCCTTTAAGCCCCAACTTCACTATACAAATTCTCCTTACTGGTCTCCACGAATTTTGTTCAGTGCTGGTTAGGAGAACTTGTTTAAACATCAAGACAGTTCGTCTTTGGTGATCAATTCCTTGATTCTCGTGACCTGTACATGTTATAATACACCAATTTGATTAGGAGAAATTTGATGCTGATCATTATTGGGGCTGAAAGGGTTAAAAGCCGCAGTTATTTGTGTTGTCATGCAATAATAATAATAATAATAGTAAGAAGAAGAAGAAGAAGAAGAAGAAGAGGAAGAATAAGAAAGGTCTTAATTAAGCTACAAAGTATCAATAATAATATTGACAATATTTACAATAAAACAACAAAATAATTATATAATACAGCGTCGATTAAAAATACGCTTAAAAAGAAAGGTCTTCAGCTTAGTTTTAATAGTAGTCAACGACTTGCAGCTCCTCATGTCGATCCTCTGGAAGAGAGTTCCATAACACTGGTGCAATATATGAAAATGCTCTTCGATCATACGTCTTAATATCCTTTCCCTGCTCTTAAGTACCGCGTGCACTGGCATACAACGCGCCCTGAACCTGTCACACAGTGTTGTTTTGTCACGCACACTGTCAGCCGGCATTCGAGCTACAACGACAACAGCAACCACTCTATGCTCTCTCCGTCTCTTAGGCGCTTTCAAAGAGCTTCAGCCTGTTCATATTTTCATAACAATCAGTGAGAACCCAAATTGTTCAGTGTTCTCGTTTTGCCCGCGCTCTATAGTCAAGGAGCTATTTTCTGAAAAGGCCTTATTTAAAGAGTTGGTTCAACCCACGCTTCAGAAAAGGCTTGACACTGGATTTGAAGAATAACGGCAATTTACACTAGGTACTATCTAGTCCCAAATTGTGGTACCATTAATGAGTTAAATGGGCTCCTTTTCCCAAATATAGCACACAGTTTGGAAACGAGGCTCAACCAATATTACCCTTGTAAATTTATGGTCTTTCATCACTGTCCGATGTTCCTTAACTGTGCCTTTTTCTTTCTCATCATTGCCTTCTTTTCCACGTAGAACTTAGCGCTTTTGGCGGAATTTCAAGCCAAGCTTGCACAGTCCCCAGAAGAAGAAGAAAAGGAAGAAGATAACAAGAACGTAAATGAAAACGAAGAGGGAGATGACACGGGATGGTAAGAGACTCCTCTGCATTCTGTAGCTTGCATTGTCAGCGCGCGAAGGTAAAGCCACCGCCAAAATTTTCCTTCCCATCTCCTCCTCATTCCCGTCGTGGCTTCGCCCATCATTCTCGCTTCTCCGCCACTCAAACTTCGTCTTTACGCCAACAATCCCACCAGAAACGTAAGCTAGTATTCTGGGACCATATATAGGCGAGGCAGTAAGGTGCGTGTATTACGATCTACGGACAGTAAAAGATAGCTTGTTGCGGGCAATCATATTATGTGGAAAGATGGCGCGCTAGGAAAGGGCATTGTGAACGGAGACAGTGCTCTCTACTCTTTAGCGCCTACCACTTGAAGGCAGCAGCGCTCACATTACTTTTTCAACCCGCGCAGCCTTTCTTTTTCACTCCAGAAAATGAGCGTTTGAACAGGCTATTACTGAAACAGTGTGTGTATAATGAAGCAAGTAACAGTTATCACACGAGCGCGCGTTTGATAGGAGGTGATCAACAACGAACGAGACTCCTAGCGCCGAGTGGGTTCTGAACACCTTATATCCGAAAAGTGCATCCACAGAGGTCTAGGCCAGTACCACCTTGTAAAGCACCTTAGATAATCGATGCTCAGGAGCTAGCATTTCATTCATCACACTTGAAGATCCCATCCACAGACTCAAAAGTTAGAATCACTTTGTACAGCATAATAAACAGAACCACAGGACAGTACTGCTCAGTACCTTTCATTTGAATGGTCACACTTTCGGATTTCATCCACAGAGTCAAAAGTTAGGACCACCTTGTTCAGCATTATAAACAATACCACAGGACAGTACTGCTCAGTAGCTTTCATTTGAATGGTCACACTTTTGGATTTCATCCAGAGGGTCAAACGTTTGGTACCACCTTGCTCAGCATTATAAACAATACCACAGGTCAGCACTGCTCAGTAGCTTTCATTTGAATGGTCACACTTCAGGATTTCATCCCCAGACTCGAAAGTTAAAACCACTCAACCACCTTGTATAACATTATAAACAGTGCCACAGAAAACTATTTCTCGGTAGCTGTCATTTGAATGGTCACACTCGTCCACATACTTAAAAGTTAGACCCGTATTGCCCAAGTAACTCTGAATTCTTTATTCCAGGATGTTTCACTCTCTGACATGTGAAACTCAAGACAGACGAGCTAGGGATGCATTCATTGAAGACGAGGATACATTTGAAATATTTGATCCCCGAAATCCCATTAACAAAAGGAGAAGGGAAGCAACCAAAAAATCCATGAAAGATAAACGAAGATAACACGGCAACGTCTCTGAAGACTTGTAAGTAAAACAATCGAGACAACGAGCCCTGTCTTCTTGTTAAAAATCCTTGTAAAAACCGCAAAGCGCCCGGTTCTTATCCTTCAACCAGCAACTGAACTGCACGAGCACTCGCTAACACGCCGAAGGTTGACATCATTCATCGCTTGGCAGCTTTTTGAAGAAATTCGCGGGTTCAAGGAATTTCACGGACAGGGGGTTTTAACAGAAAGCTCGCTTACTTCTTCAACAGCAAATTTGTCTTTATTGCGTTCTAGGAAGGCTATTTAACTTAATATGGAGTGGCCCAAGCGGAAGATTTTAACAACAAACAATCCTGCGTCTGGACTTTCTGAACAAAGTGGCCTATTTTGTTGAGAGGAAGAACGAGTGGCAATTGGCTTTGGCGATTTGTATTTTTTTTGGTTGTATCTGGATAACAGTTCCGCGAAAAGTAAACCAGTGTTCTGTGATTTCCCGTTCCGTGGTGGGGGGATTGGGCTACAGGCGGTCTACTACTCGTCTCACCTCTAGGCCAGTTCATCACCGGCTTCCCAACAGATGTTTCTCCTGGTCAGACACTATCAGATACTCCTTCTCCATGACATTCTGGGTCAATCCCTCTTTCTTTTTCGCCTGTCGGAGCCCACTCCATCGCCACCTTCGCTGGTCTTTGTTGATGCTGTCCTCCGTGTGTCCGCTTCATCCTATTCGTTTCACTGAAAATGGTTTGGACCCAGGAGCCATATCATACGTTGCTTAAGTATGATCATCCGGGTGAGCGTAGTCCTGAGAAGGACTGTACTGACATTGACTGAACCTGAGCGCGTCATCATCAGAGTTAAAGGGAGGGACAGTGTCACGGGGATTTTCCTCGCGTTTCGTCAAAACTTCGCTGAAATTGAGATTAAATGCCTTCATTCACACACAAAATGTTCCTGGAACATCAAGAGGAAGCCTATCAAGTGAATTTTTGCAAGGAGAGCAAACCATAATAAGTTTTCAATGATTTTTGCAAGATACAAGCACAGAATTTGAAAACGTTCGCCAGACGTTTTCAAGTTGTAATCCACTTCCATCTTGGCTATCCGTGGCCAAAGACACTTAGTAATAGCTTCACTGAATTAGTATGGTGTCTGAACAAGAAAATGACCAATATTTTTAGGCTTTCATATATTTTAATGTGACTATTGGCTTTTCAGTGGGGTCAAACGCGAGCAAAATCCTCGTGATACTGCCCCTATAAGTTCGTTTCTCTTCCACCAAGTCACCTAGTTTCTGCACCCCTGTCGGCTGGTCCTCGTGCCAAGGCGCCGCCGGCTAAGAGGGCCAGTCGGCTCTGGGGACGAGAATGCCCTGTCGGCTCGCTGTGAACCCGCCTTTTATCTTCCAAGAACAGTTAGTTTTGTGAATATCATCTACTTGTGAATTCCGTGCAGAAGAGTCTTCACATTACTGGTTTTGTGACTCTCTTGAATTGAAAATGGGTATTTTTGGAAAAGAACTGGAAGCCACATTTTCTTTGCACTTGGACAATCTGTTTTTTAGTGCAGTTTTTCCCAATTAATGGTTGTACGGCGTTCGTAGTTTACAACTTGTGTCCCTATGTATGTAGTAAGTATTAATACGTACATTGAGAAAGATGGCCGATGTTTATTCCCTTGCTGGTGAAATTCAGCTAAATTTTCGGCAATTTCATTGGTAGATGAAAGCCTTAATCTGACTGATGTGACAGTCTGCTGAGAAGGTTTTTGTTCGATAACGTGGAAGCAGTTTTTCATAAGTAACTCAAAAAGGCTGTATGTAGCATGTGGGAGCAGTCTGTTTTTGACACCATACTACTAACAGATAAAACAGTTCAAACTGTTTGTCATATAAATCATTATCTAAAACAAACGATTATGATACCAGTTTGTCTTGCACGAGTAATGATGCTCTTGAAAGACATTCTGCTAGTAGATCAGTTAGTTAAGTAGACAACTGATGCTAAAAAAACAACAGTTCGCTTGTGAAATGCAACTATTTGCTTACAAAGAAAATAAAACAGCTGAGCCCTAAGTAATTTCGGTGATCTTATCTTTTAAATGACGGGGCATTATTATACCTTTTAACCAAAAAAAATCTTTGCCGGCGCAGTTAACCACTTTAGCACATTGACATTACCTCGTGGTATTAAATGGAAGATGTCTCAAACTGTTGACGAACGTTTTGTTGCCCAAAACTTTATTAACAGAAAGCTATAAGTGTTTTGAAAGTTGTACTGAGTGTCTTCTTTTGCAGTTGATTAAACAGCGCTCAGATTTATTTGTTTTCGGCCACACGCCTCGAGTTAAAATGTGCAGAAGTGATTACCTTAAAATAACAAATTGGTTCATTTTTGGAAGTAATTGCAGATAATTGCCCTAATCGGAAATACTTTTGCCTTAAGTGGTGACATTCAGTTACGATAATTATGGTAACTTCATAACAATTCTGCTAAATGTAGTGAAGAGTTTTGAATCGAAAAACAGAAAAATCTTTTCGTGCCAATGTCAGCGTAACTCGTCTTCGATCCTTTCTCGTTTTGATCGTAGGTATTGTCCAGAAAACCCTTTCCTTATCTAACAATAAACGGCTACTGGTGATCGTTTTATTGCTCAAATTAAAGTGCAGCTAGTCTTCAATAATTGTTTATATCAAAAAAGAAAAGTAAATTTAGTTTTCCTTTGTAGAAGTCAGTTTAGCGCACGGCGAATCCCAGTGCAGCCGGTCTTCAATCTTTTCTCTGACCGTCGATATTATCGAGAAAACTTCTTTTTGTCTAGCAATTACATGGGACTGGGGACAGGGGTAAGGGGTGGGAAAAATCCCCCACTTCCCATATCCTCTCTTGGACTCCCCCCTCCCAGCCTCCCACCCTTTCCTGCGAACTTTTTTTTCTCGTCCCCGTGGAAGGTTTGTTATCGAGCAAAGTTGTATCAATTCTTTGCTTCCGAAGGGAAAAAAAAGAGGGCAGTGAGTGGGGGAAAAAGGAAAAATGCGACCTTGTGCGATATTTTGCAAAGAGAGAGGAGCGGGTCTACAGAGGCAGGGAGTAATAAGTCGGGCCGGGAAGGGGGAATTTCAGACGCAGTTGCTCTCCCCCCCCCCCCTCCCGCCCTTTTCACTGTTTTGTTCTATCCCTTGAGCCCAGATTTCGTGCTATGACATGCGCAGTTCAACAACACCAGCCATAATACTCTGCTAACACACGGGAAAACATGGGGATAAAAGGTGTAATGGTTTTCTTAATTGTAAATTTCAAAAGATGATTAACGTAATGAAAAAATGGTGACTTCTTGACTTTGCGTCAGGAAAAGGACTGTCTTCCCTCCTCCCCATAGAAACTACCACCCGGTTAAGATAAACCCACCCGGTTTCGTTTGTTTTCTGTGGAATTAGTACTCAGCCACAAAATGAAAAACATAGGGTACTGTAACTGGTACAATCCAGAAACTATTCTCATTCATATTTATGCCGCAGAATTCCGGAGTGCTTGGATGACATAACCCTGTTGTTGGAAGGTGGTTGCTTAATAATGCGCTGAATCCTCAAGGGCTATGTCTCCTTGCTTAAATTATCCTGTTTGCCAGATTCGAGGCATTTCGAAAGAGATAGGCAAGCCGGTAAGTCAGGAGGGATTTTCGGCCTTCCCACCTCCCCTTCGGCGACGTAACACGCAGTGTGTACTTTCACACCCAGCTGCTCATTACCTCGGCCACAATCTTTTCCAGTAACTTAACCACGCAAGTCAATGAGAGGCATAAGCAATGAATGAGAATGGTATACATTTCGAAGTCGTGATTACAGCTGTCTTGCAGAGCACACCACCAGGTGTCTCCCGCGAGACAACTTGCGTTGCACGTGAGGGCGCACGTGCGGTGTTAATATGACTATGTGAGTAGCTTTCTTTTTTTTTGTCAATTGACCAGTTGATAACTTGCAGAAGCGTGGTTCGGTAGACTTGTCTTCCACGTTTTGGGTACAGGTTCAAAACCTAGCCTGGCCTTTTTTGCTTTAGACGAGTTCAGATGAAGGCACGTTTTTGCCGAGTGTTCTTTCCGGCGAGACCCTTTTGATCGAGGGAAAGTATAAAACGTAAACGATTAAGCTCATCAAAGAGAGTAACAGAATAGATGTCTAGAGTAAGAACAATTATGGATAAACAAAACTCTTTTATTTCATTAATTGTAGTCTAGGTCTGTAGTTTTGTTCACGCCTCAGTCCTGCTCAAAATTGGGAGAAGAAAGACTGTTTTATATTTTTGCGCGGTTTATGACTATGTGGAAAAAGCAGATCTTAGTGAGGGCTATCAGAATCCAAAAAGAAAATAAAGGGTAATCATGCATTTTCAGAGAAAATTAAGTTAAAATCTGGAAAGAAATTGCCATACATTCTTTGTATTTTAATGCTTTTTTAGGTTTATGGTTGTTTGATTATCTCTGAAAAATGCGTGGCTATCCACATTTTTCTTTTTGGATTCCAATAACCCTTGCTAAGATCTACTTTTTTCCCCATAGTCACAACCTTTGCAAAAATACATCTGTATCAGGAGGCACCATCCTTAACTGGGTAGTTTTCTGTTATCACTGGTTTCCAGACACTGAAAATGAAGAGCAGTCATGATGTATTACAAGATCCAAAACTGAGTTCGCAGCCAGTTGTTGAGACTACAGCTGCAGTCCTGAAAGTAAGTTATCACAATTTATTCAATTCTCAGGCTTTAAAATTTGCATTTTTAGTTTTCAGGTTGGTTCAGCAGACGGGTTATCAGCAAGATAGCCCTCGTTTTGCCTTAAAAGGTAAATTGTCAGATGCAATGCCACTTCAAGAGCCGAAGCATTCAAAAGGTTTTGCTGCTGGGCTAAAGTTTGGTCCAAAAATCTGGGAAGAAACTTCAGCAAAGTTACTGAGGTTGAGAATTTCATAGAACAATAATTCCACTTGGTTTTCCTTTGAAAATGAGGTGATTATAATAATAATAATAATAATTTAGAACTTATATAGCGCATTTTCTATATGAATATAATCAAATGCGCTTTACAAGCAGGTGGAATTGGAATTTGGAAATGTTGGTTTTTTCATGGAGGGAGGAAAACCGGAGAACCCGGAGAAAAACCCTCGGAGCAAGGACGAGAACCAACAACAAACTCAACCCACGTATGACACCGGAACCGGGAATCGAACCCGGGCCACATTGGTGGGAGGCGAGTGCTCTCACCACTGCGCCATCCCTGCTCCCCCACTCAGTGCCTTTTCCGTTATTAATAAATTGCCTCACACCCAACAAGCACTCGTGGAATTGTTGTAATAACTCTAAATTATCCTGCTTCATCAATGAAAGTAAAGCCAGCACACTGGGTTTAATGGCCAACCTACATTGTCAATGTTTTTTTTTCCCTGGTTTCTATAACATTAAGGATTAACTAGAAGTATCACTATTCCCCCTGAATGACATGTCAGTCCATTACTACCCCCTCTCCTGCCATCTCCCCGCGACAATTTGGTGTGTTTGTCATAGTAAATCATGAGATCATGAAGAGGAGTTTCTGTATCCTAAATCTGCCGGTATCCATGTATACTATTAGACCTGGGTGGTGAACTACTACCGGTATGCAGGGTTTTCCTTTTTGGCGGGCAACCGGTGATTTTCGCCGCCTGTAAAGGTCATTGTTGCCCGCGAGTATTTTGTATACAGCACCACAGGCCCTCCAAAAGTGTGCTGATGCAACCATTGTATTTCCGCCTGTGTTTGCTACATCGACTGCAGCATTATTTCAAAAGGAAGACCCTGGGTATTATCCCTGGGTGACATTCTGCAGAGTGTAATGTTCTGCTTAATATCAATCAGTCAATTCAGTAGTGTCCTCAAGTAGAATTTGAATTCTTAACTTTTTGACGAGAAGACCCCACCTGCTCTGCACAGCCACACCGAAAATAGAAACAAGAATACCAGGAAGAATGTCACAAAAAAGGACTCTGAACAAAAAATAACGGCTCTGTACGTGCTTTGTACAGGTTTTGTACATTTCTTCTCCATGCATTCTCTGCAAATACAGCTTCTATTCGGCTCACCGGAAGTCGATCATTCGCGTCCCCAGAGCCGGTTGGCCCTCTTAGCCGCTTGCGACTGAGCACGAGGACCCTTGACCGGAAGTCCGCTATCAGTTTCTCGGAAACTATTTCATACTTTACTTTATTACAGATTTATGGCATGAAACGGTAAAAAAAGAGACTCTAGATAAAATACAGTGTGCGTCATAAGGACGGTCAGCAAAAGAGTCATACACCCCATACGAAGCAGACCACCTTAAAAGACGAAAAAAAAAACACGAAGAAAAAAATTGCAAAATATCAATATTGACAAAAAAAATAGTAATAACTACTCACTTCTCGAAGATAAGAAGTCTCTTTCTCCCTTCTTGAAACTAGAAACACTTGATGCTTGACGAACTGACAGTTGTAACACATTACACATATCAACAATCCTATTAAAAAAGCTTAACTTGAAAGTATCAGTCCTAGCATACCGTAATTCTTCTTAACAGGATGGTAAAGGGTTTATGCGTGACACGTGATTTGAGCAAAAATTAGCGCGTGACACGTGAAAGCAGCTCAAATATTGAAGTGATCCGTGAATTTGCGGTTTAGCGTGTCATGTGATCTCCTTATTTTAAAGACCGTGATTCGTGATTGCGTCCGGAAATATTCGTGAAAAGCGAAACTAAATTAGTTACTAATTAAATAAATCTAATTACAATAGTGAGCAAGTACAACAATAAATAAATAAATAGACGTGATGAACGCTGTTGATCCGTTTCATCTGTAACATGCCATAAGTCAGACATTAACTCATTAACTCTACACATGTCTACCTGTCTTCAGACCTCTGTTCAGAGCTCAGCGAGTACGATTGAAGTGCGACAACATTATGGCTAAAACAGTTAGAGTTCTGGTGCCATTCTTCCTGGCAACGGAGTCTGGACAAACCTCCAACCAGGCACTGCATAAACAAAAGTTTAATGTTCCGCTATCCGAAAGGGATCATGAAGAGTTGTGCAATTTCAAGCAGCATTTAATTCAGTTTACAGGTCTGACTGACATTGCGTCTAGCAAAGGTTTAGGGCCTTTTTTTCGTACTTGTATCTCCCGTTATTGAAAACTAAACGCAAAGCAAATTGATTAGCCAATTAGTGATAATTTTTGTGCAATGGTGTATGTTAAATACGTGATTCGTGAAATGGTTCAAAAAACGTGGGTGATTCGTGATTTGAATGAAAATGGGCTCGTGATTCGTGATTGAGACCCCCCCCCCCCCCCTTTACCACCCTTCACCCAAGTTCATCACTGCCCTTCAGAGAGTGCCTTTAAACGCGTGGTTACCAAGCTGTAGGTTCTCGTAGTGGCCGTCGTAGTCTTGTTTCCTTGTTTCCGTCAAGATATTAGTCCATTTAATATGATCTTATGATGATCTTAAACAGAATACTGTAACAACATCGATCAAAACGGTTAAAGATCTATTCAGCCACACTTTACTGCAGCAAAAGGTCAGACGTGTACGAATGTAGAATCGGTGGCAAACAGAGTCATGTACACAAATTGCGATGTGTTAGGTGACGAGGGAAGAAAGGCTCTGGATGCTTGTGTGAAGGTCAGTATATACGGAAGACGACCAGAAAACATAAAGAAATATCGTTGGAAGGAAGCTTGGGGGAAATTAGACAAATGTTATGCTGGCTGGCCTCTAGATTTATTGTGGGAACGTGGAACATGGTTACCGCATGAACTCTTGCAGCAGTATCTCATGCTTCCCACTGAATGGGATGAAGACGGGCGGCTAGACGAAGAGAAAATTTGTGACATTATTGAAATCCATGATGCACTTAAAAACTTTGATGAAATGCCTTATGTTGAAAAATACCCAAAGCCAGGACCCGGGTCCGATGAATTGAAAGAGTTGATTGACAAGCGAAGAGCTGATGTTGAAAGAGAGTGCCAGGAGGCCAAAGCTAACCCAGATGCACGAATCTAATATTCCTGGCTTGTTGCACAGTGCCGAGTGCGGGACTGCTTTGCTGGTAGCTTTCCTGGTGCTGCTGGGCTTCCTCAACCAAAGCGTGATCCAAATGAACCTTACAATATTCTTGATATTCACGATGCTGTTGCTCACTGGAATGAAAAAAGCTTTTTTGCATCTCTCATTGGTGATTATGATGCACATAATAATAAATGGTGGAAGAAACACACTACAGAAACGGATGATGTTGAAAGAGAGTTAAAAGAAGCCATCTCCACAACTGACAAAGTGATAAAAGAATATTCTCGAGATGAAGCTGAGCAACGAGTGAAGAATTGCTATAATGGTAATTTCTTTGATTATCAAGCACCGCTAGATACACCTGTACTTCCCAATAAAAGAGGCAACAGTGGTAAAGTTGATCAAACTCATAACATTTTTGATATTCATGAAGCACTTCAACAACTGGATGAAAAAAAGCTTCTTCAGAAATACCCAGATGAAGGACCTGGATCTATTGAACTGACTAAATCAATTGAAGAAAACAATTTATGTGTGAAACAAGAATATGAGAAAGCTACATCTGGGTTGTGCAGATGTTCTCATAGTGAGGCTGAGAAGAGGATGAGAGATTGCTTTGACGATGCCTTGCCAAAGAAAAAGGTGATATTTCCTGCTGAAGAGGATGAAACCAACGAGCCATGCAGCAGCAGAACTTATGATATCTTTGATATTCACAGAAGACTTCTTTATTTTGATAAAAATGAAAATAACGGAACAAGAAAGATGCTCAAGTGCCCTGATTCCTGTGATATGACAGAACCAGAGAAGGCAGCTAAAGTGCAGAGGGATGCTGTCACAAAAGAGTATGAGCAAGCCAAGAGCAACAGCAGGCTACATGGATATTCGCGGAATAAGGCAGAGCATCGAGCAAGAGACTGTTTTGCCGGTACTGTTCTTAGGACACCAGGGGATACAGACATCTTTTCCACCAAAGAAAAGAAAAGTGGGATTCCAAAAACCCAACAAACTTATGACATTTTTGATATTGAGACTGCAATTGATCATTTTGATAAGAAAAAGCTTTGTGATAGGTACCTAGATGAGAGAGATCGTAACTCTAAATACAGGAATAAATTAGCTGATGAGAAAAGAGCTGAAATTGATGCAGAGTATGCCAAAGCCACAGAGGAAATGGAAATTGAACATGGTTCTGGGTTTATTATTCATGACCACTTTATAGTTACCAATAAGCATGTCATTGTAGATGTAGCAAATGATAAAACTAAGGAGATCTGTATTTCTAATGCAGCCATTGGTAAGCTGTGCTGTGAGGTCATTGAAGATGATGGTCTTAAAGAATTAGCACTGCTTTATTGCAGAGACTTTAACTTAAAACAAAATGGAGTGTGCCCATTGCAGTTGTCTGACCAACCCCTGTTACCAGGGATGCAAATTTTTTCTTTTGGATATCCTATGAGTCATAAAGGCAAAAAAGCAATTTTTGTGAATGGCTATGTTTCTGGTTCTAAGGAAACTTACAGTGAATTATGCTTATTAGGTCATACAATGGCAGTTTTGAATTGTCCCCTTAACCCAGGGAATTCTGGTGGCCCAGTACTGTGCTGGGTAAATGGTCAACTCAAGGTAGTGGGTGTTGCAACACAGAAGCACTTTAAAGAGATTTTAACTTTGGAGGAGAGGGAAAAAATTGAAAAAATTCGGGAATCATTGCAAACCAGTTCTATCACTAGTGTTTCAGATGATGATATAAAACTTACGTCAGATTCTGATAAACGAAGACTGTTAAGTCCTGCTCATCCTTGCCTGATGCCAATGTTCTTGTTAACATTAAAACTGTATGATGCCCTGGAAACCCACTCTCAGTTTAATTTAAGTAATGCATTACCAGGGCATTGTGTGATTGAGTTCATCAAAGAAACTATCAGAAAGAACAAGGGAGAGGGCAAAGAGGAGTTGCTTGACGTAATTAAGTGGTCTGAGGGACATGAAAATGTTCTACCATCTGGTCACCTCTCTGCTTCCAAATGTTGTTGTATTCAGTGAGAGTTGGTTGAGTTGAGTTACCCTAAATGCCTTTATTTATTTATTTATTTATTTATTTTTTTTGAACAAGGGAGCTTTGTATTTGTTTGGCTAGATTAAAAACTAAGTGAAGTTGCAATTTGGCTTTGAAATCCAAATTATTCTCCAAATTGTTTCTACTTTGTGGAACTAAATGTTTTTACGTGCATATTAGGTAGCTCAGTAGTCTATGTGCTGAAGTAGAGCTAATGTAGCAATTTAACTGGCCAATTTTTGCAAGATTGTGAAGGAAACTAAACCCTGCAAAATATAAGGGATTAGGGTAACTTTTGTATTTTTACAATACTGAAAATTCATTTAGGAATCAGTGGTCTTAGTTTGAGCATTATTGACAAGCTGTTAACCTGTTGTCCATCCTACAGGCTATCAGTATGTTACAACAACTGAAGGGTTACCTTTGCAGTTTTATACCTTCAGTCTTGTAATCTGTGGTTATGTTTGGAGTCTTGGATTAAAATCCTAAAAATGTGTTGTCATTGAAATGAAAGCTGTTGATCAGCACTTGCATGTGGTGCTGTTTCAAGGTGGTTCTAGTTTTCCCGTATGTGAATGTAATCTTGAAGTGTGATCAAGCTTTGATTTGAGCAGTATGTTCATTGCAGTTTCCATTTCTCTCAGGAGAACTGTTCAAAGAGTTTTCAGTGGTAATTTTTTGTTACATAGATATTACACAGGGACGCAAAGATATGAATTTTATTTTCGAGTGGTAAAAAATTGTTTTTTTACTATGGGAAAATACAATAATTGTATTTTCCAATTATTGACATTTTCAAGCCGCTTTGTAATTTTCTTTTCAGACTATTTTTGCACTTGTAAACAACAGTGTAAAAGCTGGAAATGACGTCATTATTATCCTCATTGGTGAGGATATGGAAAAGTTTCATATAAACTTTACGAGTGGTGTATTTTCCACTAAAATACTCTTGTTTATATTATGAAATTTTTCATTCTCATCATAAGTGAATCATGACAGGTGAATTATCTGAGTCACCTGGACTGCCTACTGCAGGAAATTAATGGCTATAAGAAACCAATTGAACATGTTTAATACTTAACATTGTTAAACTGCGTTGAGCTTTTTAATTTATACTTAAAATCGATAAATATTATGTTTAGACCAGGGCAACTAATGTCCTGGGTGGTAGTATTTATAACCTTACAAATGGGTTTGGAGAGTAATTAAAGAAGCTTAGAGTATGATTTGAATGATTTGATTTGAAGTGGCTAGATTAGTTGTTTTCAAATAGCCTGTTTTTTGTAACTCTTAGGTATGTATTCTTTGATATTCTAAAAGTTAGCAAGTGTGTACTGATATTTTTTGTCCAGATGTTTTAATTACCGGTACTTAGTGTAATTAAATTGCATTTTATTGCAAAGCTTTGTCATTGGTGAAAAACTTTAATCTGTTGAAATATTTTTCTTTTTGAACTGTCAGCTGCTTTATGATATAGCTGTTTGTAAATAAAGAAAAATGTACCAATGATGGTATCTGTGGTGACTTTCTTTTTCTCTTATAGTTTACTAGGGCAGTCATCATTTTTTTTCCTTGGCCACCCATTAAGCCTACAGCTGGAGCTACTTGTATCTCTTTGTTGGCTTGATAGCTTAGTTGGTAGAGCACTGCACAAGTTGATGCAGTTTTATGGGCGTGAATCCCACTCAATCCTCTTTTTTCAGTTTTGTTTTTTTTGTAACTGCTAAAATGTTGCACACATACATGTAACTGTAAGGGTCTTCCATTTGTTAAATCCTTCAACTGCAGTTCATCTGTATATGATATTTTATGTAATTTCCCTCCTAAAATTTATGTTGGGAGTACTGAACCCTGCAGTGGACTAGCAGCTCATTCAGGTGAGGGGGGAGGATTAGTAATGATCCTTGTCACTTCATACTACAAAAGCTAGGTTTAAACTCCTAGAGGTGGGGGTGGACATGGTAAAAGTAATAGCAGTGGTCCAGTAGTGAGCATACTGGACAATTTGCAGATTTGCCATAAAATTGTATTTTCTTTCTTACAAGATAACTGCATGTAATTTATCTGCATTATTTTCTCTTGCTATTAATTGTAGTGACAGATGCATGTACGCTTTGTGTTGGAGCGGGGGGGGGACATGCCTTGCAATTGTAATTGTGGTAGGGGTACTTGTGCCCCCTAGAACTGGAAAGCTAGCTTAACCGCAAAATCTTTCTCCTTTTTCAGAATCGAACCCTCTCCTCATTTCAGACCAAAACAGCAATTATGACTATATACTCCATTTGAGATCGAAATGGTTCATCTAGTGGAGGAATCCCTCCTCCACCATTACTCCCTTCTCCACACTTCACAGCCTTGTTTCCCAGTCAGGAGGGGAATGATTAAAGCTAAAGCAACCCTTCCTGCTTTCCCTGGGTGTCATTTGTATTGGTTTTCATTGGTAAAAGGGTTGTGCAGTACCACGGTCAGCAGAGAACATAGCAGTTTGCTGTTAGCATTTATGTTTAAAGGGTGTTCCAGGTTTTTCTATGTTCTTGGATGAATCAACCCCTAAATATAAAAGCTCTTAGCCTCAGTTCTAGTGTCTCATGAACCGTTTCAAGTGTGGTTGATTTCACACCATATTGATACCTAATGGTACAATGTAAACACAGCCTTGAAAGAAGTTGACTGGGTCCTATGAAGACATTAGGATGAAACAGCACCTCAGCGGTAAAATCCTAAATTCACAAATTAATGAAAGATAGAATTAAATAAATATTGTGTTTTAAAGAACAGAGAATTTCAGTGTTATGCGCCGATCAATTCGAAACTTCAACATCCCCCCCCGGGCATACCCCGGGCATTTGACTTTGCATCGTGCCCGGAGAGGGGGGAATTTGAACCTTGCGTTGGAAGGGTGGGGAATTTGAACCGGATTTATCTCTTGTTCAGACGTAATACGTTTGTGAGTTTTTTCGGTTTTTGCAGGGATTGACGGATTCACAAGATAGAATTTCGCCTTTGTTAGTGAATAACTCTTTCAAGGGGTCTTTAAAAGAAGTTTGAAGGTGTCATTACAGCATATCTCTCTCTGAAAGGCGTGTAAAGTGTTTGATTGAAGACGAAATTTGTCTTTGAGGAGAGGTAGTTCAGTACTAATTGGTGGGGCATTTGAACGGCTTTTTTGCCTCGAGGGGAGGGAATTTGAACAATCCAATCTTCAAAAGTTCAAATGCCCGGGGGGTTGCCCGGGGGGGGGATGTTGAACTTTCGAATTGATCGGCGCATTAGTGACAGGTCTCAAAAACCGCTGAGCATGCGCGAGCTCTTCCCGCCATCAATGTTACAAAATGGCGGACGACAAATAAGGTTTTGCCACGTAGTTTCGCGTCCCGCCAGTCTGCTCGCGGAGAACTTCTCGTTAAAAACATGGGCTCAGTGAAACGAACAACTCTTCTTGTTTGTCTAGGAGTAAGTTCAGAGAAATCGGTAGTCATTATCCACATGATAATTCCATTTATCTTGCTCCTTTTGGTGAAAATGTTTGCAACTACTCGAAGGAGAAGCGGGCTTAGTTTTTCGTGTTGGTTAAGGTCAGCAGTCGCTGGATAAGCTTGAGATTTGGACTACGTTCTCGTCGTTTCTTCCACGAAGAAATATCAAAAATGACTTTTTTTTCGTTCAAATGGTCTTGAGAAAATGCTGTACGAAGGTTTATTATCATTATCGAGCAAAGGAAGCCACCCTTTATAACGCTGTAAGAGCTGGCTAGTATAAGATAGGACTCCGAAGAGAAACGTGTGAGTACCTTGATTCGTCCCTTTACTCGTTTTCTCGACAGGAATTTAAGCCTACCTTAAGAATCTTACGAGATCTTTTGCAAAATTGTAATTTCCAGTAATTTACTTCATATACGACTGTTGTATTAAAGCAGTGATATTGTATGTCTCTTCGTAAATGCTAATGAACAGTTTGGTTGTTTTTATAATTTGAGTTTATTGTACTGTCTTGTAATCGTTCTCGTAGCGCTGTGGCCGACACCGACAAGGCCCGCGAAAATTCCCCGACAGCGGCTTGAAAACATTTACGTGACTTGAAACAAAACGGGGAAAACCCATCTCAAGTTAACACCAAGTTTCACTTTGTGTGTTCATCACAAAAATGTTATGCGCCAAAGAACAACGGCTGCTCCAAAGCCGGAAAAAACAGGAATGTTTTCCACAATACATGTGCTGAAAAACAAACAGCACCACGGGATCGGCAAATTTATAAACCAGCTTCTATTTCAATGGTCACACCTATCTCGAGATTGTAACTCTGGGAGTGAAAGGGCTGAAGAATAGCGAAGTGAACTTAAATTCTAACCCGTTAATGTATTCCCTTCGAGAGCACCTCGCATAGGAAATAAACGCCCTCCACATATTGAAGTTAATTGGCATTTTTGGTGAAAGAGCTTGAAATCGCTTCCCATTGAATATTTTTAAGTGATAAGATTTCTAATGAATATTTTTCAGAGAATGCTATGTTAGAACAATTCCATCTCAAATCACTTCATCTGGAATCAACCAAACAAGAACGTCTGTTTTTATCACTGATGGCAGTCATGGGAATTGTGATGGAGCATGAACAAAAAAATCTGTCAAACTGAGCTACTGAATACACGAACAGCACAAACACCAAAAACACCTAAATGTATTTTATTAATGCATAAAACGTGGAAAACTCATGGAAAATGCCGTGATTTGAATAGATCTGGAACAGGACAACATAGTATTTTTCAAACACAAAGTACACCCCCCTTAGCAACAAAATTGTCATTGCAGCATAACTTCATTTAAAACATACTCAAAAATGTAAAATTATAATAGCAAAGCAAAGTGCATTTCCTTGCCAATACAAGTGTACTCATTGTTTCTGCAGCCACCTTCTTTAGCTTGTGACATAGAGGTGGATCTTGAAGAACTCCTATTAGTTAAAAATTAATGGAAACACACATTTAGGAATGTATCAGACGAACCCTTCATTTATATTCCAACAGCAGACAGGTGCAATCCTTTGTTTTTTTAGAGAACTAGGCTGACAGTTGTCAGATGAATCAAAATTCAGCAACTTTAGGCTAATCCTCAAGAGTAATTAGTGAAAGAACTTCACTATTGCAAAAGGAAATTGTTGAGCAGTATATTAACCAAATAATCTAAAATAATGATATCACACAGAATTTAAATTTGAATTTAAAAAAATAGTTTAGAAACACAAAACACTGAGGTAAGTTGCTTCAGAATTAAGTTCACTAATAAGGAGCACATGCTGCATCAATCAATCATCATTCATGCCCCTCTCACACAACTGCTTCTGACTCCCTTCCAAAGAAAGGTTGGCTACAAAATTAATGTAGGATGGCTTGCAAGATGGAAAAAAGGCACAAAGATGTTGGGCTTTATTTCTCAAATCTTTATATACATGCTTTTCACGCCACCTTTCATCAGGAGCATTATAAAGGCGTCTATCTCAAGACAGACCTCAAAACATCAGTACACTCCACTGGACTGTTTCAGTATCAATGAAGAAGGTTATACAGCCAAAGAGTGTAGGGCAAACAGACATATGAAAGATCAATTAGAATAAATATTTGAATTGAACACTAGTGACTTTTATGGCTGCCACTCTCTGCTTTCTACCAAGAACTTAACAGGCTGGATAAGAACATATCACTGAAGTCAAAAGCTGTGATAACCTGGAGAAAAAAATGTAAAACATAAATTTTACTTCATGTACAATTGATTAAAAAACTTCTTGGCAAGAAATGTATCATGATGCTGGCACTCAGTAAATTTAAACATTAAAAAACATTCTGCACACAGATTAAATCTATTTTGCCCACATGACCTGGTTTGATCACACAAATCTTGAAAGTACAATGTAAAGGTGAAACCCTGTCTTACCAACCACTTTTTTACCTGCAAATATTTTATGACACTTCTTTTTCAGGGCCGTAGCTAGCCGGGGGGCAAGGGGGGCAGCTGTCCCCCCCCCCCCTGGACCAGTTGAGGAGTGGACTGGACTGGACTGGACTGGACTGGACTGGACTGGACTGAGGATTTTCATTGTTCAAAGGATTTGTTTTCTTTAGACTCAGTTATTTTGATTGTAGTGACTTGCACTTGTTTGCCATTTTCATGGCCAGGAAATCGGAAATAATGTTGTAAGCACTGAAAACACCTGCCTTTTCACACTTATTCGAGGTCGATTTTTCTGAGACATATCTCATGACAAGTGCTGAAAATAGCGTTTTGGAGCCTCCAAATTTGAAAATTTTCTGGGGGAGGATACCCCAGACCCCTCCACCAAGGCTCGTGCCCCCGTTTACAAAAGACCTGGCTACGGCCCTGTTTTTAAGCCCAGAAATTACTCATCCAGTTATTCTCTGACTGAAATACTTGCTGAATGCAACAACCATTTTTTAATTAATCATTTAACATCAGGCTCATTGATCAGAGATCATATTAGTGGAATTCCCCTGTAAACATCAATCAACACTCTGATCCAGCTATTTGCAAAAGGTTTTTTGCCCAAAAACTAATACAGTTGTTTCCTATTACTAGAATACGTCCTAAATGCAAAAACCAGTTGAAGCATAAATATTTTATCAACCATTAGCAATCATACTAGGGTTTTACTTTGAAAATTGTGGAGCTGTATACTGGTTCAAGTATACAAATAAATTTATTGCAAAACAAGTAAAATGCTGACAAAGAGATGGAATGGATCTTCATGGGAACAAAGTATATGGGAAAGCTAACAATACACAAATCAATGAGCAGAAGCAAAGCTTAATAAAAATTGTCATCATGTATTGATCAACAAGTGTGTTGATTAAATTTGTTAACCAATTAATAAAGCAAATAAACATGTTCGGTGTTGCTGATCTAAAAAGACTGAGTAATTGCAATTAACAAAATTCAAAATAATTATTTGATTTGCTTTCTTCAGAATTCAACACACGACATAAGGCAGCATTTGTCAGTTAACAAAATTATGCATCACAGTGTTGACTTAAAGTATCAAAAATTCCAAGCACAAAAGGCTTTTAACTGATGTCAAAAAAAGGCACTTTTGAAGACGGTTTATAGCATTATTTGAGCATCAGGTAACACTCTCTTCTTGCCATTAAAGCAATTGTCAGTTTTTAAAAGAGCAGCACTCCACGTCAACATGCTCGTACATTAAGTGTGCAAAAACTTGATCGGCAAAGGAAAACATAACAACCACCGAGTGAATTCAGTATGTTTTACGATGATCAGTTATGAAATAGTACATCAATAGATTACTGACCTGCAACCATGAGATCACCCCCTTCTGCATGCCTTGTCCACGACAAAGTATTGACGGTAGATAAAATTTTAATGAAACAACGAGATCAATCCTTAACGCCGTCAGAAGATGCAGTTTAATCCAAAATTGGACTGCCGATAAGTATATTCAGTTTCTGAAGTGTACGGCGGCCAAAATGGCTTCTTTGAAACCCACTGAAGTCTATGTTCGATTCAAACATCATTTCCAGTTTAAAAAACTGTCTAACGTAACTTCGATCATCCGTTCAAAGAGAAATAATATTGCAGTTCCCGTGCATAAACACAACAGCCCGTCCGCCATATTGAATTTTTCACGCGTGAAAAAGAAAGACGCATGCTCAGTAACAATTCCGTGACGCTTTTGACGTAATATCTTTAAACCAATCAGCGGTTTTTGAGACCTGTCGTGCTTAGTATAGTAGAGCCAACTTTAAAGACCCAGTTTAGCCCATTATGCTTCACGCGCCTCTATTATTGTTTTGGTCTACACGATAGCGAGGCTTCTATTGTTTTACCGGACTTCGCTTTTCTCGCGGCAAACAGTTGATCGCGGCCGATCGCGTGGAAGGGAATCGATTGTTTCACCGCTTCTGCTGTCCTTAATTTTGTTTAAACACATGTACCATGGACACTTCCATCTCAATTTCCGTATTGTCTGAAGAAAATGCCGCTGTGAATGCCTACGGATCGATTGTTAGAGACCAGGAAGCAACCGACAATAGCACAACGGAGGTTTGTTGTTATTTGTGCGATACTACGATGGAAAATTTCTCACTTCATTTCATTTCGCCTCATACACAGTTTTGTTTCCGAAAACTTGACCTTGTGTCCTTTTGGTTGCTATTAATTTTAGGACCGATCTTTCTGTGATTGTAAAGGCCATTGCGCCAGGAAGAAAGGAAGAGGCGCTTTGCAAGTGTCGCGAGGGCAATATCAAGTGTCACGACCTTTGTGCTTGCAACAAAGGAAAATGCAAGAACAAGGTAAAGTCTGTCGATACTTTCCAGGCCTGTATACATGTCTGATGCCCTTTCTAACTGCTCACCTCTTATTTCAGCCAAATGAAGATCAAACTGCCGAACGTGAAGAGCATTTGCAACCCCGACCCGCTGCTGATGGCGAAGTAAGATTTCAACAAGAGATACAGGATGCCCAAGACGAGATAACGGTAAGATTCACAAAACAGGAATGATTTTTGTTCGATTGGAGCTGTTCTATTGCGACAGATTATCCTGCTAGCAGGTTCTCTGTTGGGGTTTCGCTTCGCTTACCGGCTCGTAACTTGTAGCTTGCTGCTCACTGCACACTTGCGCGCGAAACCCAGATATGCAGTGGCCTGATATCAGGCTAGGGATTGACTGATATCAGGTAGGAACATGCGAGTTCATAAGTTTGGAGCCCCAAGTGCATGCTTCATTCATAGCGAAAACTACATCCAAATGACCAGGGTGGGAAAGCAAGGTCCTCTAAATCCGGGTGATTTTCTAAAGAATTGTAAATTATGTTTTTTCAGGAATTTTTGGCTGCTCTTGATCCAGTCACAAAGGACAAGATTCTTGTCAACCTTCTCTCTATGGGCAGGGGAAGCCTCGATTTTGCCAAAAAGATTGCTAGTGCAGAGCCCGAGGAACCAGAACCACCTGCAGGGGATACTCCAGAGTGGTGTAAATGCCGAGTATGCAGGCCAATGCCTGATGACCAGGAAAATATCTGTTGTAAAAGTGTGACTTGCATCACCAGCTAAACAGCTTTTACAAACATCTGTTTAGACAGAGACATACTAGAAGTCTGTATCAAAGCTCGATGTGACATTCGTGCCAACAAGTTAAATTTCAGTATGGAGAGCTTTCGCAAAGCTGGTTACCGGCAGTTTGCCCTATGGCGCTACGGTAAATTAGGAAGGGGAAACAGAAGGGTCATCCCTGCATGTGCTGTACGTAGGATCACAGAACACTATCCTGCACCAGATGGCAGATACATGGGCTTTAGAGCAAATTAATGGTCAGAGACCATCACACTGATTGATATGTCAGAGGGCCCAAATTATAGCACCAGGCAAATCTTTATAACACTCTTTGTAATTTGCAAGTCTAAATGTTGGAAATTGAAACCAAAACCAAAATTCTCTTCCTTGATTGACCAAGGTCAAATCACTACTACAGTAACTTCAACCAGGTGTGGCTTACTTAGATTCGTGGTGGAAAAATTGTTGACATGTAGCCTAGTAGTGTAACTGGATCCCACTGAAATTTGTTACTGTTCAGACCTGTCATTTGCTCTTCTAATATAAATGGTAGCAAAGATTGTCATGATTGACGCCTCTGTAGTAGGTAGACAACAAATATATATAATTTGAGTTATTTTATTTCAATAAAAGGTTTGGTAGCAGACATGTTTTTAGTCAAAGAAATCTTCTACTCTCAATATATGTGTATCTCAAAATACACAAGACCTGAGAAATGGAGAGGGTAGGATTACTCAAACAAGTGCATTCTGTTGATTACAATATGTTATTTTTGCATTGACCTAGTGGTGAGAAAAAGCTAGTTTCTGATCTTATATTTATATTTGAACAAACTGACATAATGGAGGGTAGTGTAGAAGTTCTTCGCTTTTGTCAAAATGTCGACTTTCAAAATATATATTGATTCATAACTCAAGTAAAGTTCTTTAGATCCTGTTGAATAAAAGTATTACAGTCATATTGACCTACAATAGCTGCAAGGGTACAAACATCTTTCATCAATTAAATACCTGTACTGATCATCTGTGATTCTATGTTGTTCCCCGCAGAATGATATGCTATTGTTTCGTTTTGTTTGAACATATAGTGAATCTGATTTGAAACAGATAGTCAAATATTGCAGCTTTCAAAACTACATGTGCTGTACCTTTGGTAAAGGATATTTTATCTAGAAACATGAGGTTCTTCAGAACAAAAAAAAAGAGGTCAGCACAGAATTTCGAGTTATAAACTATTCAAATTCACTTCTACACATTTTCAGTGTCTTTAGGCTTCAAGTAAAATCTAGAGGGTGCTTTCATCAGCTCTTCGTTTGGTGGCGGGGCCTTCATGGCGAGGGTCGGGGCAATCTGTTTGGGATTAAAATCGTCTACATCAGAGCGAGCTGAAAAACTGCCTTGGGATCCTCTACATGTATCCAACATCCTTGCCACCATGTATGGAAAGTATGTGTAGGCCTTGTCTTCCTTCAGTATCTCAGCGTGGTACCGCTGGGTCCGTTTTGAATACTTTCTGTGTGCCGCAAGTTCCCTGCCTGGGCTTTGCTTGGGCTTTCGAAAAAGGTGGAAGTTATGGTCAATGGCAGCCAGGAGGATTCTCATAATGCAGTATGGGTAACTGGAAGTGAATGAAAAATTTGGGATGTTACAATTATTTTACAGAGAGATGAGGTGGGGGGGGGGGGTAAGAAGGAAGAAGGTGATTATTAGGTGGTTGTGGTCAAGTTCATTAAGGAGTACTCCTATAATGAAGTAACTGGAAGTGAATGAAAAATATGGGTTAGAACAATTTAAGACAGTGGGGAGGTGGGGGTGGGGGAGAAAAAAAAGGTGATTAGGTACAACAAAATAACTTTAAAATGATTTCAAGAATAAAATATGCCTAAAAAATGAAATACATTCAACAAGATACCCATTAAAAATAAAAAGTGGTTCACTCTGCACAATTGATTATCAATTATGTGATTGTAAAACATTTCACTTAGATATAACACATACTCAAATGCCATCCTCTTTGGTGCATTCTTCGTCATCATGCTGCTGAAATTTTCTAGTTCACCAGTATGCCTGGAAAAAAGAGAGATTAGATCTGAGAACAGTGCCAAACCCTGGATACCATAGGAAGGAACTGCCTGTGTTGATCAATTGTCTGTAAAGCAGACTGTATGGCTTACAAGCAAAAAAACAGACAATACTCACCGGAATCGAACATAGAAATGTAGGTTGCTGAGCCACTTTGGGTCGAGTACGATCTTGTGTAGTGCAGCCATTGCCTTTGAGGACTTCGACAAGGGTTTTCTTGTTGTCTCTTCTTCAACATGAGGACCATGTTTGCATGCTGACTCAGCCCAAGTGTGTTCCCCACATACATGATGCAACACTCCTTCCCATGTGTTCTGAAACTAGGACAACAATGCCAATCAGTTGAATGTGTAAGGGCCGGGTCATTATTTAGAGATAGGGGGGGGGAGGGAGGGCTGGTGCATATGGAGGGAGGTCATGTTCAAGTTCTCCTGACCCTCCCCTTTGTGAAGCACATTTCTTGCTGACCCTTCCCCCCTTTGTATAACAAAGCTCCCTAGCTAATATGTGTGCATAAATTTATGTGGCCCCCCTTTTTTTCCTGCATAAAAATCACTGACCTACCCCTACTTGCACCAGCCCTCCCCCCACCTCTAAATAATGACCAGTCCCTAAAATGTGTCTTGGAAAAGTTTAATCAGTTTCTTGTAATCTTTTCATTGAAAGTGAAGCAATCACCTCATCAATCACCTCCAAGTCAACAACAACTTTTGACACATGCTCCATAAGAGTATAAACACAATACCGAGCACTATGTCACTAGCTGACAAATAAGGGTCTTCCACCACAGTAAGTGTTGCTTCATCATCTCTTATGGAAATATTCACGTCAACTACATCACACTCAGCATCAGAAAGAGAGTAATCCCCATCACTGGAACAAAATATCAGTTCACAAAATTGAACATTGTCATTCAAATACTGTCAACACAGGGTTGTCTCCACAAGGAAAGTAGATGGTCACAAAACAACAAAAAAACCGTGATATTTATTGTCTTTCAGTTACACTGCATCTTCAAACTAATCGTTGCTGTAACTGCTGGACATAACAGCTGAGTTATTGGCTACTTATGACAGCAGAGCAGTGAAATATCTACCAGACAACATACAATAAGGAAGTTACTCCACAGAACTGAGATGGTCCACATTACTTAACAAATAGATAACTAGGATTACCTAAAACAAGCAAAAAAATTCTGAAAAGTTAGCTTTCATCCTTTGAAGGAATGAATAAATGATTGTCCAAAATTGTTATAATTTATAGCATATAAAAAAAGAAAATACTGTTTACCTGTCACTATCTTTACTTTCATCACTTTCATTACAAAGATCCTCTATAATCGAATCCAACCTGTGTAAAAGGCAAATTCAACAAAATCAACAAAAACATACACTGCATTGGTTACCTTCAGTATAGACTACTGACAACATTTGTGGACGATTTACCTACTAAGCATAAGATCAGGGTGCACCAAAATAAAAAGAGTCTGTTACATTACCTGTCTCCAAATTTAAAAGGATTTCCAAATGCATCCATTGTCCTGCTCTCATCATCATCATCATCATTATCATCACTGTTGTCATCATCGTCACTGTCACCATCACTTTCATCTGTTTGGATCGTCACTGAATGAGGAGTAAGGATTGCCCATGACAGAGTTTACAGATGGAACTAAATTAAGATGGCTGGCTTGCTTGTTAGTGCTTGAGCTGTTCAGGTGGGAACTTGATCTAGTAACATCAACATTTCTGCAAAATGAAAAAGTAATCACAATATCAGGAGAAAGCTAATGAGCAACAACACATACTGTTACGATCATTTATAGAACTTGTATTTTAGATGCCATGGAAAGGGTATACACTAAACATCTTGGTAGCTGAACCTTCAAACAGATGCTCTTTTGTATGAGAATATATTACGGAATCATCAATATATGGACTACAATTGAAACAAGAAATGAGGACGCCCTTCACAGTAGTAAACAAAGGGGTCAGTTTCTAAATAACTGTGGTGCTGCACTGGTGGGGAAGTGAAACACAACACTTTGGATTAGTTTTATCAACTGAGTTGATAAGGTAAATTGGCCACTGTAAAGAGACTGAAAGCTGATGTCTTGTGCATTAGCCCTGCGTCAGAGGGAAGCTGACAAAGGGCTAATGCTCAAACCATCAGCTTTCGATCTCTTTACGGTAGCCAATTATTTACCTCATGCATTCCAGTAGTAAGTTGTAAAAGAAAAACAAGGCTTGAACGGGAATCAAACCCCATGACCCCTCTGATGCCAATGCAACACTCAAACTAACTGTGCTACCAAGCCAGCTGAGAGCTGGGCTGTTGTATATAGATCTATGTTCTGCTTTAAATTTTGCTTGGTTTGAATATTTCCAAACCTGCAGGAATCGACGTATTTAATATAATATACTGCTTTTAGTGCAATTCCCTACGCCCTCAGAGGGTGTTACATGCTATGGGCATAATTATTGAGGGCTAACAAGTGACAAACTTCATACCTTATACACACAAAAAAGTAATACCACCGAATGTAAACTTACAAGCTTTCACTATAGCTGCTTTCAAGAGATAATCTCCGTTTTTTCGCCACTCTAACTGATGTCAAATTCGAACTTGCTCCTGGATTACGACGTCGCTTTGCAGTCGACAAGAACAGGCGTTGAAGACAGCAACAGGTCTAGATCACGAGAAATCTCTCTGTTTTCACCTGGCTCCAAAATTCCACAGCTGAAATTAATGTTTGCAAAAAAATGTCAGAACAATCACGATTAAAGCTGAAAGACTCGAAAAAGCACGTAAACAAGAAGGTTATGATTCGCTTGTCAAATAACAAACAATCAAAAACTCGGGCTTACCTCACAGGCCGTAAAGTTCTATCCGTCGGTCTATCAAGAAGAAATTCGGCAAACTCACTATTTGTGGCTCCCTCAAAACCAAGTGCTACCTTTCTTTCGTTCCACAGGACAAACACAGAAGATCTAAGCTTTATCTGGCGGACCGAACCCGCTAAACGCGGTCTTCCTCGCGTCGGATTCGACATGTCTTAACAGACATCACATTATATTTTGCCAGACTACGGATAAAACTTAAGCAAAACCAACAAAAAAAACAGTCAGTAATGTTCCCTGACAATTATAGTACTCGATTGAATGCCTAAGAGCAAGTATCAATCAATGAGACGGCCGATGGAAGCGGATTGGAAAGACCAACAATAATGCTCGGATTTTTCAACATCAAGAAAATGGCCGCCAATGCTCGCAGCGCGCAATGCATACTGGGCAAAACTGGGTCTTTAAAGAAATGTTTATTTACGTCACCAATGCTTGCAGTTCATGTCATTTTATTAATTTATGAAGTTTGTAAGAACTTTCTTGAAGTTTTTTACCAAGTGCTCGCTTACCCCACACAAGCAGATTGTAACATGGGGGCGAATTATGCTTTAAGCAGCATCGTGAAATAATGCGAGGAAGAATGTCTATACCTTAGTGCGAATATTTTCCCGGTCTCTCAGTTAACCGGAAGTGCACCCTGTTCATTGGCCTGGTTACCTGGGTATTGCACCATTTTTGCGTTCGAACGAAGAGGAAGCGTACAGGAGAGTTTTGCTCCTTCTTCGCGGTGTTTTTTTTCTTCTTTCACTGATGGTATGGTTCGTAATGACCTAAAACAGAATACTGGAAAAACACAGGTCATAGTGATCAGAGACGTTTTCAGCCACACTTGCGGCAGTAAAAGGTCGGACTGTACAAATGTAGAATCGATGTAAACCTTTTAAAATTAGTCATGTACGTTAACGGTGATCTGCTTGGCGATGAGGGAAGAAAGGCTTTGGATGCTTGTGTGAAGGTCAAGATTTACGGAAGACCAGAAAACATACCGAAATATCATTGGAGGACAGCTTTGCAGAAATTAGATAAATGCTATGCAGGCTATCGTCCAGATCTTTGTTGGGTGCCTTCATTGCCGAAGAACTCATGGTTACTGTATGAGCTGAATAATCGTTTGGATCATCTCATGCTTCCCACGGAATGGGACGAAGACGGAAATCCACACAGCCAGAAAATATTTGACATTATTGAAATCCACGAGGCACTTGTTAACTTTGATAAAATACCTTATGTTGAAAGATACCCAAAGGGGTCTGATGAATTGAAAGAGTTGATTGAGAAGCGAAGAGCTGATGTTGAAAAAGAGTGCCAGGAGGCCACTGCCAATCCAGATGCACGAATCCAATATTCCTGGCTTGTTGCACAGCGCCGAGTGCGGGATTGCTTTGCTGGGAGCTTTGCTGGGGATTCTCTGCTTGTTCAACTAAAGCGTTATCCAAATGAACCCTACAACATTGTTGACATTCACGATGCTGTTGTTCATTGGAATGAAAAAAGTTTTTTTCAATTTAAGTGTTCTGCATGTGCTTTTTACTTTGCACGTAGTGAAAAAGAAAGAAGTTTTTTTTCATTAGGCATTGTGCTTAATCTAGAAGGTGAATGTATGCAGAAACACAATGCAGAAAGGGATGATGTGGAAAGAGAGTTTAAAGAAGCCACCTCCACTACTGACAAAGTGATAAAAGAATATTCTCGAGATGAAGCAGAGTTACGAGTGAAGAATTGTTATGGTTATGTTAGTCGTGATTCTTTAAGATGTCATGTACTGGATGGTACACCTATTCTTCCCATTAAAAGAGATGACAGCGGTAATGTTGATCAAACTTACAACATTTTTGATATCCATGAAGCACTTCAACAATTAGATGAAAGAAAGCTTCTTCAGAAATACCCAGATGAAGGACCGGGATCTGATGGACTGAGGAAGTCAATTGAAGCAAACAATTTTCGTGTGAAACAAGAATATGAGAAAGCTACATCTGGGTTATGCAGATATTCACATAGTGAGGCAGAGAAGAGGGTGAGAGATTGCTTTGTGGATGCCTTGCCAAAGGAAAAGGTGATATTTCCTGCTGAAGAGGATGAAACCAAGGAGCCATGCAGCAACAAAACTTATGATATCTTTGATATTCACAAAATGCTTTTTTATTTTGATGACACTGATAGGAACGCAACAATTTGGAAGCTCGACCGCACTGATCCCTCTAATATGACTGAATCAGAGAAGGCAGCTAAAGTGCAGAGGGATGCTGTCACAAAGGAGTATGAGCGAGCCAAGAGCAGGCTACAAAGATATTCATGGAATGAGGCAGAGCATCAAGTGAGAGATTGTTTTGCAGGCACTATTCTTAGCCATTCATGGGATACAGATATCTTCCCCTCCAAAGAAGAGCAAAGTGGGATTCCAAAGACTCAACAAACTTATGATATTTTTGAAATTAAAAATGCAATAGATCATTTTGATGAGAAAAAACTTCGTGATAGGTACCTAGATGAGAAAAATCCTGACGCTAAATACAGGAATAAATTAGCTGATGAGAAAAGAGCTGAAATTGAAGCAGAGTATGCCAAAGCCACAGAGAAAATGGAAATTGAACATGGTTCTGGGTTCATTATTCATGATCACTTTATAGTGACGAATAAGCATGTCATTGTAGACGTAGCAAATGATAAAACTAAGGAGATCTGTATTTCTAATACAGCCATTGATGAATTGCACTGTGAAGTCATTGAAGATGACGGGCTTAAAGATTTAGCACTGCTTTATTGCAAAGACCTTAACCTAAAGCAAAATGGAGTGTGCCCATTGCAGTTGTCTGACCAACCCCTGTTACCAGGGATGCAAATTTTTTCGTTTGGATATCCTGTGAGTCATAAAGGCAAAAAAGCAATTTTTGTGAATGGCTATGTTTCTGGATCTGAGGAAACGTACAGTAAATTATGCTTATTAGGTCATACAATGGCAGTTTTGAATTGTCCCCTTAATCCAGGGAATTCTGGTGGCCCAGTACTATGCCTGGTGAATGGTCAACTTAAGGTAGTGGGTGTTGCAAAACAGAAGCACTTTAAAGAGATTTTAACTTTGGAGGAGAGGAGAAAAATTGAAAAAATTCGAGAATCATTGCAAACCAGTACTATCTCTGGTGTTCCAGACGATGCTATAAAGTATGCATCATTAGACCGTAAACATGTTTTTAATCCAAGACGTGACCCTTGCCAAACACCAATGTTTTTGCTAACATTAAAACTGTATGATGCCCTGGAAACCCACTCTCAGTTTAATTTAAGTAATGCATTACCAGGGCATTGTGTGATTGAGTTCATCAAGGAAACTACCAACAAGAACAAGGGAGAGGGCAAAGAGGAGTTACTTGAAGTGGTTAAGTGGTCTAATGATCAGTAAACATTTTGCCCTGTTTTCATTTCTCTGCTTCTGCATGCTGTATGCAGTGACCTCAAATTAACTAAAGGATCATTGTTGACAAATTATGATATTTTTTCTAGCTCAATCAGGTCACCTTTCAGAAGATTCAAACTTCAATACTTTTTTGTTTTTGTGTGAGACAGTTTTTGCCTGGGAAAGTTTGACTACTGAATTGAAAATCACTGAACAGTTGGTTTCTTTTGCACCATTGTTCATGGTGATTCATACTTCATATATCCTGCAGCACTTTGTTACATTGTGAATTTCTTATTTTTTTTCCAAGTTGATATGTGAAGACTAATTTGTTACATTTTTTTTTTACACTTTTTGGAGACAATGGGAAAAAGATTATAGAGTCACAAATGCTTGATTTTCCAAAAGGCTAAGGAAAGGTTTAATCCCTGACCAGTAGATTTGATGTGTGTTTTTTTAAATCAGCATTTTAAATTGTATTGGCATTTAAAAGTAGTTTGTGGAGTAAGTACGCATTTGTAATAATTATTATGCTGTCAAACACCCTCTTGTAACTGGAAGTACAGATATAGTTATTGTAACAGAATTAGTATTAATCTACAGGTTTAAAAGTTTAAGCCTTGAAGCCCTAACATAAAAATGCACATAATTATTTCTCATTACTGATCCCATATATTTCTAATGGAATTAGTAAGGAGAATTTGTCTAAATATCAAGACATCTTAGTGATCACTTCCTTTATTCTTGTTACTTGAATGTTAAAACAAGTAGTGATCATGTAAAGAGAAATTTCATTTTTTTCAGGGCTTAGGGATTAAAGGGTTAAATAAGTCAGACGTGAATAGTCAAGGCTAAAGGGGGGTACTCAACCAAAGTTTTGGTAGGGAGGTGCCGTTATACTTTAGGTCCCATAAATACTGATCCTGTTTATAAGTTATCTCTGAGTGTTCTCTATTTTTGACAAAAATCATTTTGTGGCACAGTTTAAGACAGTCTCAGGATGGAGTTGCAGTTCAGATCTATTGCAGTGCTTGATTTTGCCTTACACTGATGACAGAGCTGCTGTTGACAGATTTTTTTAAAGACTATAACACTGTCCACGTAAGACGTTTGTTTTACTCTTAAAGAGAGAAAATGTGTGCCTTTTTCGAGACAGAAGACAGTCCAAACCATACCCTATCTAGCGACACGTTCCCGTTATGTCCAAAAAAGTGTGGGCACTCAGAGCAAACAGATAAAAATACCAAATTTGTTATTTTTACTACTTTACACTTAGGTCATGTTTTAAGTTTTAAGCTAATAAAAACAGCTATTGAAATTGACCACGTTGCACATCGAATGTTATCCATCTTTTTTGTTTTTCATGCTGTCCAATTTTGTACCAGACAAAACCTTTGAACCTCCTTTATTGATTAATAACTATTTATTTGTAACTAATCTCTCACTTTAAGTTATTTCTTTTTTGCCAAAAAGTGGGTAGGTTGTCAGGGGGAGGGGCTTTATCACAAGAATATTAAGCTTCTTGACTAACAGTAAAAATTATTTCCTTATTTATGTCAATTGGGAATGGATAAATAATCTGGGAGAAGAGAGGGAAGGGGTGGGTCTTGACTGCCCTGTATGTGTCCTACCCTTATCCTTGTTAACTGTGACAGCGGAACCGCGGAAGTTTATGGTTCGTAACCCTACTTGAAAAAAATCCATTTTACAGTGTTCAGCTTAGTTCTTCTTTACACAACCTGCAGTAAAAAATCGTACTGCTGTTGACATATCATTTGGAAATCGAACATTCTTCTTTGCACCGATCTTTGCTTCGGACTCGTTCTTTTTAAAAAAGTATTCACCATTGCCAAAGACTAATTCAATTTAAGTTATATATATATGCAGTGAACATACGCAATATGCATCAGCCATATCTGAGTAAAGAAACGTTAAGGAGATGCTTAATGATGGCGACGTGTTAGGCGACGAGGGAAGAAAGGCTCTGGATGCTTGTGTGAAGGTCAAGATTTACGGAAGACCAGAAAACATACGCAGATATCACTGGAAACCAGTTGAGAGGCGTTTGCTGGATTGCTATGTTTCATGGGGTCATAGTTTTCGTCGTGTCGAGGGTGGCTATCGTTGCGTTAAAACGTGGGTGGCACGTTTGGGCCATCTTTTGCTTCCCACTGAATTGGATGAAGATGGGAATCTTTTAAACAGAGAAATAACTTATGACATAATTGATATCCACAATGCACTTGCTAACGGTGATGAAATGCCTTACGTTGAAAAATACCCAAAACCAGGACCTGGGTCTGATGAATTGGTGAAGAAGATTGACAAGCAAAGAGCTGATGTTGACAGAGAACACCAGGCAGCCGTTGCTGACCCAGATGCACGACTTCAATATTCTTGGCTTGTTGCACAGCGCCGAGTGCGGGACTGCTTTGCAGGGAATTTTGCGGGGGATGTTGGGTTACTTGAAGACAAGCGTAATCCAAGTGAACCATATAACATTATTGAAATTTATGGTGCTGTTGTCCGTTATGAAGAGATGAGTTACGTTGAAAAATATCCACTGGGGTCAGGATATGAGAATATCAGGAAGAACATTGATGCACAGAGGGCTGATATTGAAAGAGAGTATGAGGCCAGGTATGGTAGAAGCAAGGAGCAAAGCACCAGCCAGCCTCTAAAAAGAAATGAAGGATTAAAGTACTTCCTTCCCCTTTCTTCCTCCTATCCTCGTCGGTTTAACGGTTCTTATTACCAAACACTCTCCCCTGAGATTCCAAGTGTGGCAGATAGCATTACACAAGAATATTCTCAAAATGCAGCAGAGAAACGAGTGATGGATTGTTATGCTGAAGACTTCCCAAAAGGTTCACGTATACTTCCTTTTAAAAGCAGTGAAAGTGAGATGCCGCAACTGACCGAAAGATTTACCATTTTTGATATTCACCAAACACTTCAATATTTTGATGAGAAGAAACGTATTCAAAAATATCCAGAAGATGAAGGGCCTGGAGCTCATGATCTGAAGAAGATGATTGAAGTCCACAGTTTGGGAGTGAAACAAGAGTATCAGCAAGCCAAATGCAGTTTACCCAGGTACTCTCCAGAGGAGGCAGAGAGCATGGTGAGGGCTTGTTTTGCAGGAACTGCAATAACCTTGCAAGACAAAGGGACAATATTTCCTGTTAAAGAAGATGAAAGGGGAGAAGTAGAATTCCACCAAACATATGACATATTTGATATTCACAAAATGTTTCTTCATTTTGATCAAAAAGAAGAACAATGTGGATATTCTGTCAAGGACACATCAGATATTAAAGTACACAGGGATTCTGTCAGAAAGGAGTATCAGGAAGCCAAAAGAAAACTACACGGATATTCCCGGGGTGAGGCTGAGCGCAGAGTAAGAGATTGCTTTGCAGGTTGCTTTCTGCAAGATACAGATGTATTTCCCTTTAGAGAAGATAATGGTGGGATTCCAAAGATCTACCAGACTTATGATATTTTTGATGTTAAAAAAGCAGTCAATCAATTTGATGGAAAAAAACTTTATGATAAGTACATAGATAAGAACGATCCTGACTTTAAAACACAGAAACTAAAGGTGGATCAGCAAAGAGATGAAATTGAAAGAGAGTATGCTGATGCAACTCAGAAAGTTGAAATTGATCATGGTTCTGGCTTTATCATTCATGATCACTTTATAATTACCGATAAGCACGTCATTGACGATGCACTGTGTGATAAAACTAAGGAAATTTTTGTTTCCAATGAAGCCATTGGAAAGCTTCGTTGTGAGGTCATTCATTATGATGCAGGTAACGATTTAGCACTTCTTTATTGCAAAGAGCTAAACTTGACACAAAATGGAATTTGCCCGATGCAGTTGTCCAGCCAACCACTGTTGTCAGGGATGCAAATTTTTTCTCTTGGTTATCCCATGAGTCATACAGATGAAAGAGCTCTTTTTGTGAATGGTCATGTTTCTGGTTCAAAGAAAAGATATGCGCGTCACTCAATGACAGTACTTAATTGTTCACTCAACTCTGGCAGTTCTGGGGGCCCAATATTGTGTTGGGTCAGTGGTCAACTGAAAGTAGTAGGTGTTGCAATGCAGAAACACGTTAAAGAGATTTTAACTTTGGAGGAGCAGGGGAAAATTAAAAAATTCAGGAATCATTGCAAACCAATACTATCTCTAGTGTTCCAGACGATGCTATAAAGTATGCATCATTCCATCCTGGCCCTTGCCATATGCCAATATTTTTGCTGACATTAAAACTGTATGATGCACTGGAAAAAAACACTCAGTTTAATTTAAGTAATGCATTACCAGGGCATTGTGTGATTGAGTTCATCAAGGAAACTATCAACCAGAATAAGGGAGAGGGCAAAGAGGAGTTGGAAGAGGTAGTTAAGTGGTCTGAGGATCATGTGAATGTTTTGCCCTCTGGTCACCTCTCTGCCTCCGAATGTTGTGTTCAATAAAGGCAAAATAATTATTGTTAGGTAAGGTTTTTCGTGGGTTAAAGGATCGTGAAAGTTAAAGGCGCAAAAATTATTCCACAGAAAGGAAATGTGGAAGTGTTTACTACCTTACTGTCATGACAAAACTGGAGGGTGGTAGTCACAGTACCTCACACCTATCAGACAAAGGTTTGCTTTTGCGGAATGACATTTCTTACATGATAACTGGTCTGTTTGCCGAAGTAGAGCTATTCATTTTGGAGCAGTTTAAATGGCCAGTTTTGCTTAATTTTGGGAATTCTCAACACCACAAAAAAATGTAAGGCATTAGGGTAACTTAATATAGTAATAATGAAAATTCATTTAGGAGTGCGGACTTTGAGTTTTATAGTCAGGCAGTAGCCCATCTGACAGTAAAAACACTGAGGGAAGCATTACCCTTGCCATGTTAAACCTTAAGTCATGTAGTCTGTGGTCATTTTAGAGTCTAGGAATAAAATCATTAGAATGTGTGAGCACTGAAGTGAAAGCTGTTGATCAGTTGTTGCATGTGGTACTGTTTCTTTTCATTCTTTTTCGATTTTTTTTTTCGATTTGAGCAGTATTTTTATTTCACTCCATTTTTCTGGGAGATTCAAAAATCTTTCCAGATACAACGGTTAATTGGTTTCTTTTGTCTTTAGTTTTGAACAAAAGACAACAGAAGTTTTTTTGGCCCGTGTTTTCTAGAAAACTAAAGCGCAAAACAGCAAAAGAAAAAAAACAGCAATGTTTACCACATGAAAATAAGTCTGTATGCAAGAAATCAGCAATTTATGAGGGAAATAAAAAAAACACCAAAAATCTCAGTTAGCATAGTGTTATCCTAAACCCTCCAATTGTTCATGGTAGAATTCTTTTTATGCTGATATAGGTGAATCATGACGCACAAATTATAGCCAGCAAATCATGTATGGAAACCTGGACTGCTTACTGCAGTGAATTGCTATAACGAGCCTTGCATTATGAACATGTTAAATATTTTACTTTGTTGAATTGTGCATTTAGCTCTTCAATTCATAGTTCTAATACATGTAAATTTATTTGACAAGACAACTGATGTCTTGGAGTAGCAGTTTAAAGTATCCTTGCAAGAGGATGCGAAGGAAGAAGCTTAGAGTAATGTAATGAATGATACAAAGTGGCTAGATAAGTTGTTTTTAAATAGTTTTATAAGTCTTGGGTATATTTTCTTACTTATAGTTGGCAGATGCATATTTTTTTCCAACTGTTTTAATCAGTGTACATAGTAATTAAATTGCATTTGGTCGCAGCAAATAAGGCTTTGTTGAATTACTTTAATCTGCTGAAATACTACTATTCTATTGGAATTGTCAGCTGCCGTATTATATCCCTGCTTGTAAATAAAGACAAAATTTGTCAATGATGGTATCTTTGGCGATTTTCTTTTCCTCCACAAGGTTGCTGAAGTAGTCATCATTTTTTTTCCTCAGCAAGCCATCAAGCCAACAGGGAGCTACTTGTATCTCTTAGTTGACTTGATAGCTTAGTTGATAGAGCACTGCAGAAGATATTGCAGTTTCATGGGCGTGAATCCCACTCAATCTTCTTTTTTTTTCAGTTTTTTGTTTTGCAACTGCTAAAAAGTTGTATACATACAAGTGACCGCAAGGGTCTTTCTTGTGTTAAATCCTTCATCTGTAGTTACAAAATTAATATGATATTTTACATAAATATTTCACTTGTAAAATTTATGCTGGGGGTACTGAAGTCTGCAGTGGACCAGCAGCCCATTCAGCAGTGGAGGGGGGGGGGAGTTAGCAATGCTCCTTGTCACTTCACTACAGAAACTGGGTTTTAAGCACCTGTGGGTGTGGGTGGGAGTGGGCGTAATGGCAGCTAGTGGTCCAATAGTTAGCATGCTGGACATATTGCAAACTAAATGCATGGTTTTAAAATGTCCCATAAAAAATGTGTTTTCTTTCTTACAACGTACCATGTAAGGTATCTGCATTATTTTCTCTGGCTATTCCAGCAACAGGGGTATTTGTGCACTCTAGAACTGGGAACCCTAACGTAGCCCTTTTCTCCTCCACACTTCAGTCAGGAGGAGAAGGATTAAAGCAACCCACATGGTTTTGCTGGGTTTCATTTGTATCATCTTTCATTGTTGAAAGGGTGGTGCACTATCAGGTGTAGCAGACTACCTAGGTGTCCGCTGTTAGCATTTATACTTTAAGGGTGTTCCAGGTTCTTCTGTGTTTTTAATATATAATTTGATTCACTTGTGAACATTCAACCCCTAATTTATGAAAGCTCTTAGTTCTTACCTCAGTGCTAATGTCCCATGAACCGTTTTAAGTGTGGTTGATGCTCACATCTTATTGATATCTGGTATAATATAAACTAAAAGGAGTTGACTTTACTGGGTCCTTACAAGATGTTTTAATGTTAAAATTAATTTCTGCCAAACCTGAACATGAGACAGCGCCATGGTGTTAAAATCCTCAATTCTTAAATTAAAAAAGGTTGAGTGAAACAAATAAAATGTGTTTTAAAGTGCCTGGAATTTCAGTGCTTTGTTTAGTAGAGCCAACTTTCAAGAAATGTTTGTTTGTTTGTTTACTCCACCTATGCTTGCAGTTGATGTCATTCTATCACGAAGGTTGTAAGAACTTTTCTGAAGTTTTTCAAGCGCTGTCTTACCCCAGAGAAGCATATTTTAACATATGGGGGGTGAATCATGCTGGAAGGGTTACATACCCGGAAGTGCACTCTCTTTCCAGGAGACCGTGTTTATTGGCCTGGTTACCTGGCTATTGCACCATTTGTAGTTTTCGAGTTTGAGAGGAAGAAGACACCAGTGTCGCGGTCGTTCTTCGTGGTTTTTTTTCTTCTTTCATTGATGGTATGGCTCATAAAACACAGGTCATAGTAATCAGAGACATTTTCAGCCACACTTGCTGCAGTGAAAGGTCGGACTGTACAAATGTAGAATCGATGTAAACATAAACATAAGGCATAAACACCGCAATATACAGTCATGTACACTAACGGTGATCTGCTAGGCGATGAGGGAAGAAAGGCTCTGGATGCTTGTGTAAAGGTCAAGATATACGGAAGACCAGAAAACATACCGAAATATCATTGGCAGAAAGCTTGGGATCGATTGAAAAAATGCTATGAAGGCTGGCCTCCAGATTTTATAGTCGGGAGACATGGATGGTTGTATTGCTACCTCTTGAACCATCTCGTGCTTCCCACTGAATGGGATAAATACTGGATTCCAGACAGAGAGAAAATATTTGACATTATTGAAATCCATGATGCACTTGTTAACTTTGATAAAATGCCTTATGTTAAAAAATACCCAAAGCCAGGACTCGGGTCTGATGGATTGAAAGAGTTGATTGACAGGAGAAGAGCTGATGTTGAAAGAGAGTGCCAGGAAGCCACTGCTAACCCAGATGCACGAATCCAATATTCCTGGCTTGTTGCACAGCAACGAGTCCGTGATTGCTTTGCTGGGAGCTTTGCTGGGGACGCGGGGCTGCTTATATCAAAGCGACCAAATGAACTTTACAACATTATTGATATTAAATAAATGTAAAGAAGATCCTCGCAGTTCATACCTTCATTATTGATATTCATAATGCTGTTGTTCACTATAACAAAAAATACTTTTTTGATTCATGTTCTTTTTTGCCTGATTATGTTAATGACGATCAATATCAACGGTGGAAGGAACACAGAGCGCAAGAAAGGGATGATGTTGAAAGAGAGTTTAAAGATGCCATTGCCACTAATGACAAGGAGACAAAAAAATATTCTCGGGATGAAGCAGAGCAACGAGTGAAGGATTGTTTTTCTGCTTTTTCATATCCTGGAGAACCAGTAGATGTACTCATATTTAGAAAAGGCAACAATGGTGATGTTGCTGAAATGTATAACATTTTTGATATCCATGAAGCACTTCAACAATTAGATGAAAAAAAGCTTCTTGAAAAATATGCGGATGAAGGACCTGGATCAGATGAACTGAGAAAGTCAATTGATGCAAACAATTTTGGTGTAAAACAAGAACATGAAAAAGCTAAGTCTGGGTTACGCAGGTATTCTCATGGTGAGGAAGAGAAGAGGGTGAGAGATTGCTTTGCGAGTACTTTGCCAGAGCACTTGGCAATATTTCCTACCACAGGTGATGAAACCAAAGAACTAGCTAAGTACCAACCACACTTACAATATCCTAGACATTTACAAAGCAGTGCAGAGAATGTCCATCTACTCTACACCCTCTGATCAACTTGAACTAGAGAAGGTAACTAAATTGCACAGGGATTCTGTCTCAAAAGAGTATGAGAAAGCCGTGAGCAGGCTACATGGATATTCAAAGAATGAGGCAGAGCGTAGAGTGAGAGATTGTTTTGCAGGCACTATTCTGAAAAGACCGTGGAGTGAAACTTGTGACGTTGAAATTTTTAAAATTAAAAAAGCAAAGACCCAACAAACTTATGGCATTTTTGAAATTAAAAATGCTATTGATCATTTTGATAAGAAGAAGCTTTGTGACAAGTACCTAGATGAGAAAGATGCTGAATCTAAAAGAAAGAATAGATTGGCTGATGAGCAAAGGGCCGAAATTGAAAGAGAGTATGCTGAAGCCACTAAGAAAGTTGAAATTGAACATGGTTCTGGGTTTATTGTTCATGATCATTTTATAATTACCAATAAGCATGTCATTGAAGATGCATTGTGTGATGAAACTAAGGAAATTTGTATTTCCAATGAAGCTATTGGAGAGCTTCCTTGTAAGGTCATTCACTATGATGCAGGTAAAGATTTAGCGCTTCTCTATTGCCAGAAGCTTAACTTGAAGCAAAATGGAATTTTCCCAATGCAGTTGTCTAACCAACCACTGTTACCAGGGATGCAAATTTCCTCTTTTGGTTATCCCATGAGTCATACAGATGAAAGAGCTCTTTTTGTGAATGGTCATGTTTCTGGTTCAAAGAAAACATATTCAGGTCACACAATGATAGTACTTAATTGTTCACTCAACTCTGGTAATTCTGGGGGACCAATATTGTGTTGGGTCAGTGGTCAACTCAAGGTAGTAGGTGTTGCAATGCAGAAACACTTTAAAGAGATTTTAACTTTGCAGGAGAGGGGAAAGATTGAAAAAATTCGGGAATCATTGCAAACCAGTACTATCCTTGGTGTTCCAGATGATGATATAAAACGTGCATCATTAGAACGTGAACGTAATCTAACACCTGACCCTTGCCAAACGCCAATGTTTTTGCTGACGTTAAAACTGTATGATGCCCTGGAAACCCACTCTCAGTTTAACTTAAGTAATGCATTACCAGGGCAATATGTGATTGAGTTCATCAGAGAAACCATCACTAAATACAATGGGAATGGTAAAGAAGAGTTGGTTGAGGTAATCAAGTGGTCTGAGGACCATGTAAATATTTTGCCCTCTGGTCACTGCTCTGCCTCCAAATGTTGTGTTCAGTGAGGACAGAATAATTATTGTAGGTTTAGTTTTCACAAGTATTTTTGTCCTTTAATGTCCTTGGACCTTGGTCCTTATGTCCTTGGACTGTGAAAATTAAAATTTTCATTTCATAGAATGGAAATTTGATTGTGTTTACGTAAGAACCGTACTTGTTATGACACAAATGTACATGTATGGTGGTAATTAATGTACCCGACACATAGCTGATAAAAATCTTCTTTTGGTTATTGGTTTTCTTCTCTTTTGGTATTAATTAGCTAACCAGGGGCTTTGTATTTGAAGGGCTTGGTGGAAAAACTGAGATAAATAGAAATTTGGCCTTAAAATCTTAAATTTACTAGCTTGCAGAAATTGAACTGCTTGTAATTTATGAACATTAAACATATGTTTTATTTGTTTTTTAAACCTGCATTCAAATGCAGTAGGTTTTTTCAGCTTTTCAAATCAGAGTTTCAGTCAAGAAATTTATTAGATAAGACATTACACTTTGAGGTCACGGTTTGTAATATCTTTGCAAATGATTGTACAAAAAATTCAAAATTCTTAGAGTAACATTCTATTGAATTACGGTATATTTAGTTGCTGTAATACTTGTTTGCAAATAGCGTAGTTAACTCTTAATTAGTTATGCATTCTTACTTATAATGAGCATGCAAACCTTTTAAATAATTATTGTTAGTTATTTTATTTCCTTAAAAGTCACTTTTGATCACAGTTGCCAAAGCATTGATGAGTTACTTTTATCTTAAATACTCTTTGCCATTGGTCAGCTGCTATAAGATATCCCTGTTTGTAAATAAAAAAGAATATAAATGCAGCAAGGATAGTTCTGTGGTGATCTTGTATTTCTCCCATAAGAGTGCTTGAGCAGTCCTCTTATTCCTCAGATCCTACACAGCGAAACTGTATGATCTATGGAAATCATCTGTGAAAATGCAGCTAGCCACTCACCGAATGAGAAATTGCACTAACCCCCTTACAAATTAGGAGAATTCCTCAAGTAATGTGGAAACTGAGCGTAAGGCTCATTTTCCAACCATTTTGACCACTTGTATTTTGAATGAAAACTGGGCTTCACTAAATAGCTATAACTATTGCCAGCCTGTGCTGCACTTGTCTTGTAAAGAGGTGTAGCGTTAGGCTGACATAATTTTTGGCCTGAATTTTAGCCATTTACTCCGATGGCTTACTCTTGCCCAGAGGATATGACTGGGCCAGGCATTCAGGTTAATTGAACGTTTAAGCCCCAGTTTCAATATGTATATTCTCCTTAGTGTTCTCCATATATCTCTTCTGGCACTAGTTGGGAGAATTTGGATATGGGTAATAAATAACCAGTTGGTTATAGTCACCTCATATCCGATCAAGTGGAAGTTGAATAATTAAATTTTTAGCTGAGTTTTTTTGAGTTTTATCAAAATTTTCAGCTGAGTTTTTTTGTCATGTTTTTGGACAAAACATTTGCTTTATGGTGATAACTGTTGAGTGCTGTGACCCGGGGGGGTGTACTTCCTAGTAAATGGCTAATGGGGATGTGCCGCTGGATGGGGTCGCATTTTCACAACTGGATTGACTATAATGGGGTTGCATTTTCAATAGGAGCTAATAGAGTTACTAGAATGGGGTCGCACATTTGCGGGATTTCAGGGGTAAGTAAATTCCGGCAAGTAGGATTTGGGGTATATTCGCCCAAAAGTGACTAACATGAATAGACTATAATGGGGTAGGGTTTCGGAGAGGCCAGCGGCACATACCCAGCAAAAATTGACCCAAGTACCCCCCGGGGCTGTGACACTTGACTTGGCATCATTAATGTACCTGCTTGTTACTTAAGCTGTTGTATTAAAAAAGAAGGCCTGAAAAAAAAATGTGCCTTAAACAGGATTCAAACCCATAACCCGGTTATTACTGGTGCAGTGCTGTGCCAAGTGAGCTGGCAAGCCATCTGGGAGCTGTCTCTTAGTTGGCTTGATAGCTCAGTTGGTAGAGCACTGCACCAGTATAATTGCAGTGTCCATGGGTTCAAATCTCATTCAGACTGACCTTTTTCAGGCTTTCTTTTTGCAACTGCTAACAAGTTGCATACATAACTGTGAGGATATTCCATGTGTTAAAGTTTTGTTCTGCAGTTCATGTATATGATATTTTATATATGTCACTTGTAAAATTTATGCTGGGAGTACTGAACCCTGCAATGGACTAGCAGCCCATTCAAGAGCGGGAAGGGGGGTGGGGGGTGGGGGTGGGGTGGTAATGCTTCTTGCCACTACATCACTGCAGGGGCTGGGTTTTAAGTGCCTAAGGGTTAGGATGGGGGTGCAGGTGGAAGGGATAAAAGTAAGTGGTTAGTATGCTGGATGTTTTGAAAAGTAAATGGATGGTTTTAAAATGTGCCATAAAAAAATTTTGATTTTTATTTTTCCTTCTTACAACTTATGATAAGCATCTAAGTCATCTGCATTATTTTCTCTGGCGACTGATGTATGCACCTTTGGTGTTGGGAGGGGTACACCATGGAATTAATTTTGGTAGAAGTACTTGTGCCCCCTAGAACTGGAATTCCTAATTTAACCTCAAAATTGCTAACCTTTTTCAGACAAAGGAGCAATAACCCTCACCTCATCTCAGACCAAAACAGAAAAATATAACTGTATACTCTTTCAAAATGGTTCATCTAATATAAGAATCCCTCCCTCCCTCCACTCTCCTTCACACTTCATGGCCTTGTTTCCCAGTCAGGAGGAGTATTGCCTGCCTGCTTTCCCTGGGTGTCATTTGTACCCGCTTTCATTGGTGAAAGGGTTGTACAGTACCAGGGTCAGCAGAGAACATGGCAGTTTGTTGTTAGCATATGTAGCTGGTAGTTTTTAAGGTGTTCCAGGTTTTTTCATGTTCCTGGATTTAGTATGTGGTGAGAAAGGGTGAGCATACCACCCCTAAATTAAAGAAGGGTCCTATTTCTCACCTAAAATTATGGCTATATATGCCATATCTGATAGAACGTGAACTGCAATGAACATGCCAATTTAATTGAGAAATTGAGACTAGCTGACCCAAAATGAAAGCTCTCAAAATTTTCTCACCTCAATTCTCATTTTGGGAGCTTTGTCAAGTGTGGTTGTTCAAACTATATAAATTATGCTGATTTCTGGTAAAAGGAGTTGATTTTACTGGACTCTAGAAAGAATTTGCAGATTAAGGTGTTAAAAAAATTAATGTTCTTTTTCAGGAGAAGAGGAAGCAATCCGAGCCAACTGACTCAGACGATGACAGTGCTGAAGAGGTACTCATGGGGGAGGGGAGGGGAGTGGAGGGGAGAGTGTGTCCAACTTTATAACATACAGTTCAATCTCAGGACATGACGTGCACACCCTAACGCTTTAAACCCCAATATCAACACTCATCTTGTCCTCATAGTTCTCCATATTTATATTTGGTTTGTTTCTTGTGGGGAGAATTTGCTTAAACATTAAATATTGCATCTTTTTTTCCGGCTCTATTCTCATGACCTGTATGCATATGTTTGGTCAAGCCATGATATGATAAGGAAAAAATTAGATGCTTATCACTATTGGAGCTAAAGGTGTTTATGGAGGGGGTGTTCGGGTACTCCCTTCAATTTAGAATAGATGTGTGTCACAAAGGTTCTTAAACCCTGACCCTATTCAAGGATAGAAAATCGAAAATTGTTATCCTTTTTTAAGGCCCAAAACCCCAAAATCCATATTCAAGGGAAAAATGATAACTAATAACTGTGAACTGTTTATTATTTCTTTTCTGTAATATGGGAAGGTTAGTATCAAGTAAACAGTACTATAGTCAGACTAAGCCTAGCTTTTAAATGCCATAGTACACTCCCCCTGCAAAGGGTTAACCCTTCAAGTCCCGATATCCACAGGCATATTCTCCTCACTGTTCTCCATATATTTCTTATGTTACTAGTTGAGAGAATTTGATTAAACATCAAGACTTTTCATCTTTGGTGATCATTTACTTTATTCTCATGACCCATATATTTGATCAACTAGTGATACTGTAAGGAGAAATTACATGCTTGTCACTCTTGGGGCTTCAAGGGTTAAAGGACCTCTTAAAAACACCTAAGTAAGTGTGTAGCTGCTTCCTTGGTCCTCGCGAGGGGTTGGGGGGGAGGGGGGTAAGCCACAATTACTGTTCATTCAGGCCTGGGGATTCGATATGCATCCAAAATTGACAGTGAAATATTTAAAGAAGTCAGAAGTTTTTAAGGGGCGGTACGCAGCTCTTACAAGGTCTTCTCTGATTGGCTGGGAAAACAATAGAACAAACAACAAGACAATGGACCCAGAAAATAATAGAACTGCGTGATACCAAGGTCCAATGAAATTAGAGGTTGTTTAAAAAGAGTTGCGTGGTATCTGGTTTTTAAGATGTTGTATTTATCTGGGTTTATAGAGTGTTGAAGATAAAGATTCAGACTCAAAGATACGGGATCAAGTGCGAAGTAAATTGAAGAAAAGAAAAACAGAAGACAATGAAAAAGGTGATGATGATGAAAAAACAGCAAAGGATATATCTGGAAAAAGGTTGGTACAACAACAAAGGCATAAAAAGGTATTGCGAGACCCAATATTTTGTTGATCAGATTGGTGTTGTATCACTCACTGTGTAATTGTTCAATAAACGTTTTTTCTCAATTAGTCAGGGGTTAGTCAGTCTTTCGGTCATTCGTACCCTAGTCAGTGTAACCCTAAGTCTAGCACAGGTTGTTCATTCGCCGATCTTCATTTTTCTCCAGTCATCACTCATTCAGAGGGAGAGACAGACGGACAGTTGGTCAGTCAGTCAGCCAGCCAGTCAGTCAGTCAGTCGTTCAGTCAGCCAGTCAGTCAGTCAGTCCGTGCGTCAGCTGATCATTCCCTAGTCAGACTTGCTCAGGCTGTTCGTTTTTCAGTCTTCACTTTTTTGTTACCAAACCAACTACAGGGTAACTTTTATCCTTTAGCAAACACGAAGCCGAATATAAACGTCTAAAGCGAGAGATGATTGAATCAAAAAGAAAGAAGAAGGACGAGGAAGAAAAAAAAGACTCAGGTAGGATTCAGTTCTCTAAACTTTTAAATTAGTTTGAAGTCAGTGGGTGAGTGAGTTCATGTTTTCATGATCAGTGAGAGTCATTTTCCTTCAAATCCCGGCTAAAAGGGCCATCAAGCTCGCATGTATCTTTCTATCCCTCCCTCCCCTCCCCCCCCAGCTGAGGAGGGAGTGGGAATTCCTTTTAGTGGGATATACTTATTTTTATTTATTTTGTTAGAGAAAAAAAATAATAGATAGCATAATAATTGACAATAAGTATTTAAGTACAGGTGGGGACACCGCAACGGAATACACCAATTACTTAACTGCGTATCCAAGTTACAGAAAACACTAGAATAAAAAATGCACACATAAACTAAAAGCAGGCAAGAAACGTTCCTCGCTTAGTCCCGGGCTAAGTTACAGTTGGTGCCATTCTCGACCCCAGTGCTTACGCTTCTGATTTCGCGTGCGTAAAAGGGAAGAGCTCTGGGGTCGAGAATGAGTTGGTGCATATTAAGGATTAGATCAGGATGAGAGGAAAGTAGAAGAGCTTGTGTTCATTAACAGTAAAGGACGGCTTCGATTGAATTAACAGAAAGCCCAAGATCTAGGGACAACCGGAGTGTTCGATGTTGTTGATGTTCTGTTAGAAAAGAAGTAGGAAAAATTGCTATTTTAGCACAGTGGAACCTATTAAGTCTGGCCACCAAGGACTCATAAAAATATGGACGCGTATTAAAGAGGTTGGTTCAGTCGACGCCGGTCCTGGCATCATATGTGGGTTGAGTTTGTTGTTGGTTCTCGTCCTTGCTCCGTGAGGTTTTTCTCCGTGTACTCCAATTTTCCCCTCTTCTCAAAAACCAATACATCCAAATTCCAATTCGATCTTGAGGTGTCCCCAATTAGCATGCTGAGCTGAATAACGTTGACACCTAAGTAAAGAGATTCATTTATTTATTTATTTATTTATTTATTTATTTATTTATTTATAAATATCAGAACAGAGGAGGAAAGAGTAGTTTTCAATTTTGCCGAAAGTAATTCGCGTTCTCTTTGGTTCTGCTTTACTTCGCTCTGTGATTGGTTAAAATTACTCGCGCTACTTTCTCAACCAATCAGATAAGAAACCAAAACCAATCATGACTTTCTCGCGCGCGTTTATCCGCGCTTGGCGGTAATTACACGTATTTTCGAGTTCTGATTGGTTCAGTGTGTCATTTGTGATATTTGAACGCGTTAAGTAAATTGGACACTCCTCCTCCCCCTTACGTCCACTCCTTTATCATGATTTTGTCTCAAGCAAAAGCGCATGCAGTGGTTTTCTTACCAAAACAACCTCCGGCCAAATTTTGGTGACCCCTTGTGGTTCTAAGGCTATATTCACGTGGCAGTTTCAAATACGGAGTATATTTGTGCGTCTAGTAAATTTTCACGGGATCTATTTTATGTTCATCGCGAAGAAATTTGCCAATCTCACAAGCAGAATAACCAAAAAATTTGAAGCTGTACGATTGGGTATGTCTCACTTTTGGTCTTAAAAAGGAATTTTTCCAACCTAGTTTTCAGACAGCAAACCCGAGATTACCTCGTTGTATTTTGCCGGCTTGCGAGCTTTTAAATTCCTTTTCTTTTTCAATTCAATCGTTTATTTGTTCAGGCTCTTTTTATTTACCCATCTGTTGTTTCTTTTTTTTTTTTTTTTTTTGTTCTAATGTTGATACGATGACAATTAAGTTACTGTGTAAAATTGCATTGCCTTGCGCCTCCGTTATAGCCAGGGCTCCCTGTTCATGAAAAGTTGTATTAGTTAGTAACCTGTGGTTATTCAACAAAGGATCCGCCTCCGCTTGGTTTTTTCTTTTCCTGCGCTAATAAAATCCCTTACACTTCTTGTCAATCAGTTCTTTGGCCCCCTCTGCTAGTATAACCCATCTGTAGCATTTTAAAATTTGAGAGTAGTAACTGCAAGACTTATTTTAAGACAAAACCATTCAAAAGCAATGGCCACGTGTTTGTTAAAACTCTGTCATTTGGCGATTGCTTTTCAATGATTTATCTAAAGCCCTGTCAACTCGTATACATTTTTTGGTTCATCAGTTGAAGTAAAAAGAAATTCAAAACGTTCCCGTCCACAGGAATGTAATTTCATTCATTTTCTGTTTTGAACGTTGACGTGGCCGATAACGCCCGAATCATCAGTTTTTCAACTTCTTCTTCTCTCTTAAGAGTGCGAAAAATTGGAACCAGGAAAAAAGCGAAGGTCTTCTTTGAAACTTTGAACTTCAATTTTGAAATGTAGTGCGCGAGTCAGCTCCGAAATGATTACTTTGGTTTTGACCAGCTTTGGCAGGTTGCACTGGTGGTTCAGTGGTAGAATTCTCGCCTGCCACGCGGGAGGCCCGGGTTCGATTCCCGGCCAGTGCAAGTTCCGTTTTTTCTTTTCGCTATCCTTCTTTTTTCTTTTTTATTGGCTGAACTGAACTGTCAAGGCGTATACATTGTTTCATCTTTCTTCTCTTACCTGAAAAAGTAATTTGTTGAATTTACATGAGTCCGAATTTTTGCTCCCATTGCCCTATTGCAGCAGTATTTGAAACTGTCTTTTGAACTGCAAATTTCTCGTTTCGCTTCACAAATAAAAGTATCGCCATTAACCGCATACCCCGAATACGTAGTTAAGGGATTGTCAGTTTAAAAACGCGTACAGGCAGGTGTGGAAATATAGTGAGACGAAGAGAAGTCCAGGATAAATTGTTTTAATGCTGTCACTGAGAAAAAGGGAACCTTCTTTTTAAAACACAAATAAGTGATGTTTGAAGACGTCTGAATAAACTCTTTTTGAGAGTTTTGACAAGTATTTGTTTTCCTAATAGTGGTGATAAATAATTATGTTAGACGATGAAGTTTCATTTCCATAAAAAATGAAAAATTAAATTGAAAGTTGAAAAAAATGAGATCATTTTCTTCTCTGCACTTTAACATTTTTTCTACTTTCTGTTGTGTATTTTTTTAATTCTGTTTATTGTGTTTTATCAGAGTCAAAAGAATCAGATGTCTTGGCTGCGTTTCACGCTGAACAAATATCTTACCTCGAGAAAAAGAAAGCGGCTCAGAAGAGAAAAGGTGAAGGAAGAGATGAACAGGTAATATTTCTCTTTCAATATTAACCCTTTAACTAGCTCCCAAGAGTGCCTGAAATCAAAATTGAAGATGAGTCGCGAATTTCATTTTGTAAGATAATTAAATATAAATAGTACCATGTAAAAGTACTGCTGATGAGATTTCATTTGAATGGTCACACCATGGGATTTCATCCTCACACTTAGAAATTAGAATCACCTTACCGTAAATGATCGATTAAGCGCCGCGGCGCTTATTTAATTTTCTCTGTTAAAGGTGCGGCGCTTATTCGAGAGTGGCGCTTATTTCAACTACGGGTAAAGCAGTGAGGGGAATATAGAGAGAATTAAGTGAGGTGCATACTAGGTATGCACAATGTAATATAAAATTATTTCCAATGAAATACGAGAGGTATCATGAACGCAGTTTCTCAGTCTGTGAAAGTATTGCTGCTCAAATACAAGAGGTAACATGAATAAAGTTTCTCAGTGTCTTTGTGAAAGTATTGCTGTTCAAATACAAGAGGTAACATGAACACATGAACAATACCCAAATTAGCGCCGCGGCGCTTATTCGAGAGCGGCGCTTATTAAATTATTTTCGGTGAAGGTGCGGAGCTTATTCGAGAGCGGCGCTTATTCGAGTAGCGGCGCTTAATCGATCATTTACGGTAAATCACAATAATGTTTCCATAACTGATTCTGGGAGTGAAAGGGCTAAAAGCCGCAGTTATTTGTGTTGCCATGCAATAATAATAATAATGATAATAATAATAATAATAATAATAATAATAATAATAATAATAATAATAATAATAATAATAATAATAATGGTGATTTATATAGCGCTGTTTCTACAAGGTATTCAACAGCGCTTTACAATATTTAAAATTAAATAATAGAAATAATTAAATAATACAATATCAATTAAAAGTACTTTTAAAAGACAGGTCTTAAGCTACAAAGTATCAATAATAATATTGACAATATTTACAATAAAACTACAAAATAGTTATATAATACAGTGTCAATTAAAAAACGCTTAAAAAGAAAGGTCTTCAGCTTAGTTTTAAAAGTAGTCAACGTCTTGCAGCTCCTCATATCCTTTGGAAGAGAGTTCCATAACACGTCTGCAATATGTGAAAATGCTCTTTGACCATACGTCTTAAGATACTTTCCCTGCTCTTTAGTACCGCGTGCACTGGCACACAACGCGTCCCTGAACCTGTCACGCAGTGTTGTTTTGTCACACACACTGTCAGCCGGCATTGGAGCTACAACAACAACAGCAACCACTCTATGCTCTCTTCGTCTCTTAAGCGCTTTCAAAGAGCTTCAGCCTACTCCGATTTTCATAACAATCAGTGAGAACCCAAATTGTTAAGTGTTCTTGTTTTGCCCGCGCTTTATAGTAAAGGAGCTATTTTCTGAAAATGCCTTATTTGAAGAGTTGGTTCAACCCACGCTTCAGAAAAGGTTTGACACTGGATTCGAAGAATAACTGCAATTTACACTAGGTACTATCTAGTCCCAAATTGTGGTACCATTAATGAGTTAAATGGGCTCCTTTTCCCAAATATAGCACACAGTTTGGAAACGAGGCTCAACCAATATTACCCTTGTAAATTTATGGTCTTTCATCACTGTCCGATGTTCCTTAACTGTGCCTTTTTCTTTCTCATCATTGCCTTCTTTTCCACGTAGAACTTAGCGCTTTTGGCGGAATTTCAAGCCAAGCTTGCACAGTCCCCAGAAGAAGAAGAAAAGGAAGAAGATAACAAGAACGGAAATGAAAACGAAGAGGGAGATGACACGGGATGGTAAGAGACTCCTCTGCATTCTGTAGCTTGCATTGTCAGCGCGCGAAGGAAAGCCACCGCCAAACTTTTTCCTTCGCATCTCCTCCTCATTCCCCTCGTGGCTTCGCCCCTCGTTCTCGCTTTTCCGCCACTCAAACTTCGTCTTTACGCCAACAATCCTACCAGAAACGTACGCTAATATTCTGGGGCTATATATAGGCGAGGCAGTAAGGTGAGTGTATACGATCTACGGACAGTAAAAGATAGCTTGTTGCGGGCAATCATATTATGTGGAAAGATGGCGCGCTAGGAAGGGCATTGCGAACGGAGAGAGTGCTCTCTACTCTTTAGCGCCTACCACTTGAAGGCAGCAGCGCTCACATTACTTTTTCTACCTACGCAGCCTTTCCTTTTCACTCCAGAAAATGAGCGTTTGAACAGGCTATTAAACAGTGTGTGTATAATGCAGTAAGTAACAGTTATTACACGAGCGAGCGTTTGATAGGAGGTGATCAACAACGAACGAGACTCCTAGCGCCGAGTGGCTTCTAAACACCTTATATCCGAAAAGTGCATCCACAGAGGTATAGGCCAGTACCACCTGGTAAAGTACCTTAGATAATCGATGCTCAGGAGCTAGCATTTCATTCATCACACTTGAAGATCCCATCCACAGACTCAAAAGTTAGAATCGCTTTGTACAGCATAATAAACAGAACCACAGGACAGTACTGCTCAGTACCTTTCATTTGAATGGTCACACTTTCGGATTTCATCCACAGAGTCAAAAGTTAGGACCACCTTGTTCAGCATTATAAACAATACCACAGGACAGTACTGCTCAGTAGCTTTCATTTGAATGGTCACACTTTTGGATTTCATCCAGAGAGTCAAACGTTTGGTACCACCTTGCTCAGCATTATAAACAATACCACAGGTCAGCACTGCTCAGTAGCTTTCATTTGAATGGTCACACTTCAGGATTTCATCCCCAGACTCGAAAGTTAAAACCACTCAACCACCTTGTATAACATTATAAACAGTGCCACAGAAAACTATTTCTCGGTAGCTGTCATTTGAATGGTCACACTCGTCCACATACTTAAAAGTTAGACCCGTATTGCCCAAGTAACTATGAATTCTTTATTCCAGGATGTTTCACTCTCTGACATGTGAAACTCAAGACAGACGAGCTAGGGATGCATTCATTGAAGACGAGGATACATTTGAAATATTTGATCCCCGAAATCCCATTAACAAAAGGAGAAGGGAAGCAACCAAAAAATCCATGAAAGATAAACGAAGATAACACGGCAACGTCTCTGAAGACTTGTAAGTAAAACAATCGAGACAACGAGCCCTGTCTTCTTGTTAAAAATCCTTGTAAAAACCGCAAAGCGCCCGGTTCTTATCCTTCAACCAGCAACTGAACTGCACGAGCACTCGCTAACACGCTAACAAGATTGACATCATTCATCGCTTGGCAGCTTTTTGAAGAAATTCGCGGGTTCAAGGAATTTCACGGACAGGGGCTTTTAACAGAAAGCTCGCTTACTTCTTCAACGGCAAATTTGTCTTTATTGCGTTCTAGGAAGGCTATTTAACTTAATATGGAGTGGCCCAAGCGGAAGATTTTAACAACAAACAATCCTGCGTCTGGACTTTTTGAACAAAGTGGCCTATTTTGTTGAGAGGAAGAACGAGTGGCAATTGGCTTTGGCGATTTGTATTTTTTTTGGTTGTATCTGGATAACAGTTCCGCGAAAAGTAAACCAGTGTTCTGTGATTTCCCGTTCCGTGGTGGGGGGATTGGGCTACAGGCGGTCTACCACTCGTCTCACCTCTAGGCCAGTTCATCACCGGCTTCCCAACAGATGTTTCTCCTGGTCAGACACTATCAGATACTCCTTCTCCATGACATTCTGGGTCGATCCCTCTTTCTTTTTTCGCCTGTTGGAGCCCACTCCATCTCCACCTTAGCTGGTCTTTGTTGATGCTATCCTCCGTGTGTCCGCTTCATCCTATTCGTTTCACTGAAAATAGTTTGGACCCAGGAGCCATATCATACGTTGCTTAAGTATGATCATCCGGGTGAGCGTAGTCCTGAGAAAGACTGTGCTGACATTGACTGACCCTGAGCGCGTCATCATCAGAGTTAAGTTCGTTTCACTTCCACCAAGTCACCTAGTTTCTGCACCCCTGTCGGCTGGTCCTCGTGCCAAGGCGCCGCCGGCTAAGAGGGCCAGTCGGCTCTGGGGACGAGAATGCCCTGTCGGCTCGCTGTGAGCCCGCCTTTTATCTTCCAAGAACAGTTAGTTTTGTGAATATCATCTACTTGTGAATTCCGTGCAGAAGAGTCTTCACATTACTAATTTTGTGACTCTCTTGAATTGAAAATGGGTATTTTTGGAAAAGAACTGGAAGCCACATTTTCTTTGTACTTGGACAATGTTTTTTAGTGCAGTTTTTCCCAATTAATAGTTCTACGGTGTTCGTAGTTTACAACTTGTGTCCCTATGTATGTAGTAAGTATTAACACGCACATTGAGAAAGATGGCCGATGTTTATTCTCTTGCTGGTGAAATTCAGCTAAATTTTCGGCAATTTCATTGGAAGATAAAAGCCTTAATCTGACTGGTGTGACAGTCTGCTGAGACGGTTTTTGTTCGCTAACGTGGAAGCAGTTTTTCAAAAGTAACTCAAAAATGCTGTATGCAGCATGTGGGAGCAGTCTGTTTTTGACACCATACTACTTAACAGATAAAACAGTTCAAACTGTTTGTCATATAAATCATTATCTAAAACAAACGATTATGATACCAGTTTGTCTTGCCCATAAGTGATGATGCTCTTGAAAGACATTCTGCTAGTCGTTCAGTTAGTTAAGTACATAAATTATACTAAAAAAAGGCTTCGCTTGTGAAATGCAACTATTTGCTTACAAAGAAAATAAAACAGCTAAGCCATAAGTAATTTCGGCGATCTTATCTCTTAAATTATGGGGAATTATTATACCTTTTGACCAAAAAAAAATCTTTGCGCAGTTAACCACTTTAGCACATTGACATTACCTCGTGGTATTCAATTAAGATGTCTCAAACTATTGACGAACGTTTTGTTGCCCAAACCTTTATTAACTGAAAGCTATAAGTGTTTTGAAAGTTGAAGTGTCTTCTTTTGCAGTTGATTAAACAGCGCTCAGATTTATTTGTTTTCGGCCACACGCCTCGAGATAAAATATGCAAAAGTACTTACCTTAAAATAACAAATTAGTTCATTTTTGGAAGTAATCGCCGATAATTGCCCTAATCGGAAATGCTTTTGCCTTAAGTGGTGATACTTGCAATAATTATGGTAACTTAATAACAATGCCGCTAAATGCAATGAAGAGTTTTTGATTCGATAAACAGAATCTTTTCGTGCCAATGTCAGCGTAATTCGTCTTCGGTCCTTTCTCGTTTTGATCGTAGCTATTGTCCAGAAAACCCTTTCCTTATCTAACAATAAACAGCTACTGGTGACCGTTGTATTGCTCAAATTAAAGTCCAGCTAGACTTCAATAATTTTTTATATCAAAAAAGAAAATTAAATTTAGTTTTCCTTTGTAGAAGTCGGTTAGCGCACGGCGAATTCCAGTGCAGCCGGTCTTTAATCTTTTCTCTGACCGTCGGTATTATCGAGAAAACCTCTTTTTGTCTAGCAATTACATGGGACTGGGGACAGGGGTTAGGGGTGGGAAGAATCCCCCACTTCCCATATCCTCTCTTGGACTCCCCCCTCCCAGCCTCCCACCCTTTCCTGCCAACTTTTTTTCTCGTCCCCGTGGAAGGTTTGTTATCGGGCAAAGTTCTATCAATTCTTTGCTTTCGAAGGGAAAAAAAAGAGGGCAGCGAGTGGGGAAAAAAGGAAAAATGCGACCTTGTGCGATATTTTGCGAAGAGAGAGGAGCGGGTCTACAGAGGCAGGCAGTAATAAGTCGGGCTGGGAAGGGGGAATTTCAGCCGCAGTTGCTGCCCCCCCCCGCCCTTTTCACTGTTTTGTACTATCCCACGAGCCCAGATTTCGTGCTATGGCATGCGCAGTTCAACAACACCAGCCATAATACTCTGCTAACACACGGGAAAATATGGGGATAAAAGGTGTATAACGGTTTTCTTATTGTAAATTTCAAAAGATGATTCACGTCATGAAAAAATGGTGAATTCTTGACCTTGCGTCAGGAAAAGGACTGTCCTCCCTCCTCCCCATAGAAACTACCACCCGGTTAAGATAAACCCACCCGGTTTCGGTTGTTTTCTGTGGAATTAGTACTCAGCCACGAAATGAAAAAAGTAGGGTACTGTAACTGGTACAATCCAAAAACTATTCTCATTTATATTTATGCCGCAGAATTCCGGAGTGCTTGGATGACATAACCCTGTTGTTGGAAGGTGGTTGCTTAATAATGCGCTGAATCCCCAAGGGCTATGTCTCCTTGTTAAATTATCCTGTTTGCCCAGATTCGAGGCATTTCGAAAGAGATACGCAAGCCGGTAAGTCAGGAGGGATTTTCGGCCTTCCCACCTCCCCTTCGGCGACGTAACATTTAAATTGAATTTGGAGCAAACTTAATCATCAACGGGCAGTTAGTAAAGCGATTATGATGTACAACACCATCCACAACCAGATTCCAGGTTATTTAAGTTCTCGGTTTATTCCGTGTCACGAGGTTTTGTCTTACAGTCTTAGAAATAATGAATGTAAGCTATCAATACCACGGCCGCGCACTAATTATTGTAAACGAAGTTTTAGCCATAGCGGGGCTGTGTTATGGAATAGCTTGCCTCGTGAGATAAAACAATCAAACTCTCTAAAAGAATTTAAAACTAAATTAAAAAATCACACCTTCCAAAGCGAGCTCATTTATTAATGTTAAGGCATCAATACACGGCATCCTTGTAAAGCAGGTTTAACTAGTAGTTAGCTTATTAGTTAGTGTAGTTAGCGTTTTTATCTCTTTTCAATATTATTTGTATAAATTTCTCTCCTGAATGGATTTACCGTGTTAAAATAAAGTTTACTACTACTACTACTACTACTGCTGCTGCTGCTGCTGCTGCTGCTGCTACTACTACTAACACGCAGTGTGCTCATTGCCTCGGCCACAATCTTTTCCAATAACTTAACCACGCGAGTCAATGAGCGGCATAAGCAATGAATGAGAATGGTATACACTTCGAAGTCGTCATTACACCTGCATGTCTTGCAGAGCACACCACCAGGTGTCTCCCACGAGACAACTTGCGTGGCACATGAGGGCGCACGTGCGGTGTTAATATGACTATGTGAGTAGCTTTCTTTTTTTTGTCAATTGACCAGTTGATAACTTGCAGAAGCGTGGTTCGGTAGACTTGTCTTCCACGTTTTGGGTACAGGTTCAAAACCTGGCCTTTTTTGCTTTAGACGAGTTCAGATGAAGGCACGTTTTTGCCGAGTGTTCTTTCCGGCAAGACCCTTTTGATCGAGGGAAAGTATAAAACGTAAACGATTAAGCTCATCAAAAGAGTAACAGAATAGATGTCTAGAGTAAGAACAATTAAGGACCAAAACTCTTTTATTTCATTAATTGTAATCTAGGTCTGTAGTTTTGTTCACGCCTCAGTCCTGCTCAAAATTGGGAGAAGAAAGACTGCTTTATATTTTTGCGCGGTTTATGACTATGTGGAAAAAGCAGATCTTAGTGAGGGCTATCAGAATCCAAAAAGAAAATAGAGGGTAATCATGCATTTTTCAGAGAAAATTAAGTTAAAATTTGGAAAGAAATTGCCATACATTCGTTGTATTTTCATGCTTTTTTAGGTTTATGGTTGTTTGATTATGCGTGGCTACCCACATTTTTCTTTTTGGATTCCAATAACCCTTGCTAAGATCTACTTTTTTCCCCATAGTCATAACCTTTGCAAAAATACATCTGTATCAGGAGGCACCATCCTTAACTGGGTAGTCTTCTGTTATCACTGGTTTCCAGACACTGAAAATGAAGAGCGGTCATGATGTATTAAAAGATCCAAAACTGAGTTCGCAGCCAGTTGTTGAGACTACAGCTGAAGTCCTGAAAGTAAGTTATCACAATTTATTCAATTCTTAGGCTTTAAAATTTGCATTTTTAGCTTTCAGGTTGGTTCAGCAGACGGGTTATCAGCAAGATAGCCCTGCATTTTGCCTTAAAAGGCAAATTATCAGATGCAATGCCACTTCAAGAGCCGAAGCATTCAAAAGGTTTTGCTGCTAGGCTAAACATGCTAAAGTTTGGTCCAAAAAATCTGGGAAGAAACTTCAGCAAAGTTACTGAGGCTGAGAATTTGATAGAACAATAATTCCACTTGGTTTTCCTTTGAAAATGAGGTGATTATAACCCACTCAGTGCCTTTTCTGTCATTAATAAATTGCCTCACACGCAACAAGCACTCGTGGAATTGTTGTATTAACTCTAAATTATCCTGCTTCATCAATGAAAGTAAAGCCAGCACACTGGGTTTAATGGCCAACCTACATTGTCAATGTTTTTCCCTGGTTTCTATAACATTAAGGATTAACTAGAAGTATCACTATTCCCCCTGAATGAGATGTCAGTCCATTACTACCCCCCCCCCACCCCTCCCGCCATCTCCCCGCGACAATTTGGTATGTTTGTCATAGTAAATCATGAGATCATGAAGAGGAGTTTCTGTATCCTAAATCTGCCGGTATCCATGTATACTATTAGACCTGGGTGGTGAACTACTACCGGTATGCACGGTTTTCCTTTTTGGTGGGCAACCGGTGATTTTCTCCGCCTGTAAAGGTCATCGTTGCCCGCGAGTATTTTGTATACAGCACCACAGGCCCTCCAAAAGTGTGCTGATGCAACCACTGTATTTCCGCCTGTGTTTGCTACATTGACTGCAGCATCATTTCTAAAGGAAGACCCTGGGTATTATCCCTGGGTGACATTCTGCAGAGTGTAATGTTCTGCTTAATATCAATCAGTCAATTCAGTAGTGTCCTTAAGTAGACTTTGAATTCTTAACTTTTTGGCGAGAAGACCCCACCTGCTCTGCACAACCACACCGAAAATAGAAACAAGAATACTAGGAAGAATGTCACAAAAAAGGACGGAACAAAAAATAACGGCTCTGTACGTGCTTTGTACAGGTTTTGTACATTTCTTCTCCATGCATTCTCTGCAAATACAACTTCTATTCAGCTCACCGGAAGTCGATCATTCCCGTCCCCAGAGCCGCTTGGCCCTCTTAGCCGCTTGCGACTGAGCACGAGGACCCTTGACCGGACGTCAGCTCTCAGTTTCTCGGAAACTATTTTCATACTTTACTTTATCAGAAATTTATGGCATGAAACGGTAAAATGAAACGGTAAAAAATTTTGACTCTAGATAAAATACAGTGTGTGTCATAAGGACGGTCAGCAAAAGAGTCATACACCCCATACAAAGCAGACCACCTTAAAAGACGAAAAAAAGACATGAAAAAAAAATACAAAATATCAATATTGACAAAAAAAATAGTAATAACGGGTTTGGTTGCATGTCCGTGACGTCATTGCAATTTTAATAATTATGCAGACAATCCACACGTTATTTGCTTAAATTTTATCTGTTTTTCTTTTTTATCCTCTTGAAAAAAAGCGAAATGCGAAAAGTATGCCTGAAACGTCCTCCTAAAAGTGTGAAATTTCAAGAGAAAGACGAAATCCCGCTAAATTATGTCGCGCATTCTGCCTCGCAAATTTCAGGGGGCTTGTCTCTGATTGGCCAGTCTAAACAATAACCAAACCAGTGCGCCCAGCCGTGAAGGTGGCGAGAATCGCGGGCGCATCGAGACACTCACGGCTGGAGACTGAGCCTATGGAAACCCACTCTCAGTTTAATTTAAGTAATGCATTACCAGGGCATTGTGTGATTGAGTTCATCAAGGAAACTATCAGAAAGAACAAGGGAGAGGGCAAAGAGGAGTTGCTTGAGGTAATTAAGTGGTCTGAGGGACATGAAAATGTTCTACCATCTGGTCACCTCTCTGCTTCCAAATGATGTTGTATTCAGTGAGAGTTGGTTGAGTTGAGTTACCCTAAATGCCTTTATTTTTTTATTACTTTTTTTTTTGAACAAGGGAGCTTTGTATTTGTTTGGCTAGATTAAAAACTAAGTGAAGTTGCAATTTGGCTTTGAAATCCAAATTATTCTCCAAATTGTTTCTACTTTGTGGAACTAAATGTTTTTACGTGCATATTAGGTAGCTCAGTAGGTCTATGTGCTGAAGTAGAGCTAATGTAGCAATTTAACGGGCCAATTTTTCCAAGATTGTGAAGGAAACTAAACCCTGCAAAAATATAAGGGATTAGGGTAACTTTTGTATTTTTACAATACTGAAAATTCATTTAGGAGTCCGTGGTCTTAGTTTGAGCATTATTGACAGGCTGTTAACCTGTTGTCCATCCTACAGGCCATCAGTATATTAAAACAACTGAAGGGTTATGCTTGCAGTTTTATACCTTCAGTCTTGTAATCTGTGGTTATGTTTGGAGTCTTGGATTAAAATTCTAAAAATGTGTTGTCATTGAATTGAAAGCTGTTGATCAGCACTTGCATGTGGTGCTGTTTCAGGGTGGTTCTAGTTTTCAGTATGTGAATGTAATCTTGAAGTGTGATCAAGCTTTGATTTGAGCAGTTTTTGCAGTTTCCATTTCTCTCAGGAGAAATGTTCAAAGGGTTTTCAGAGGTAACTTTGTTATATAGAGGATATTACATGGGGGGTGCGAAGATATGAATTTTATTTTCGAGTGGTAAAAAATTGTTTTTTTACCATGGGAAAATACAATAATTGTATTTTCCAATTATTGACATTTTCAAGCCGCTTTGTAATTTTCTTCTCAGACTATGTTTGCACAAACAGCAGTGTAAAAGCTGGAAATGATGTCATTATTATCCTCATTGGTGAGGATATGGAAAAGTTTCATATAAACTTTACGAGTGGTGTATTTTCCACTAAAACACTCTTGTTTATATTATGAAATTTTTCATTCTCATCATAAGTGAATCATGACAGGTGAAATATTTGAGTCACCTGGACTGCCTACTGCAGGAAATTAATGGCTATAAGAAACCAATTGAACATGTTTAATACTTAACATTGTTAAACTGCGTTGAGCTTTTTAATTTATACTTAAAATCGATAAATATTATATTTAGACCAGGGCAACTAATGTCCTGGGTGGTAGTATTTATAACCTTACAAATGGATTTGGAGAGTAATAATTTTAAAGAAGCTTAGAGTATGATTTGAATGATTTGATTTGAAGTGGCTAGATTAGTAATGTTGTTTTCAAATAGCCTGTTTTTTATAACTCTTAGGTATATACTCTTTGATATTCTCAAAGTTAGCAAGTGTGTGCTGATACTTTTTGTCCAGATGTTTTAATTACCGGTACTTAGTGTAATTAAATTGCATTTTATTGCAAAGCTTTGTCATTGGTGAAAAACTTTAATCTGTTGAAATATTTTTCTTTTTGAATTGTCAGCTGCTTTATGATATAGCTGTTTGTAAATAAAGAAAAATGTACCAATGATGGTATCTGTGGTGACTTTCTTTTTCTCTTATAGTTTGCTAGGGCAGTCATCATTTTTTTTCCTTGGCCACCCATTAAGCCTACAGCTGGAGCTACTTGTATCTCTTTGTTGGCTTGATAGCTTAGTTGGTAGAGCACTGCACAAGTTGGTGCAGTTTTATGTTTGGGCGTAAATCCCACTCAATCCTCTTTTTTTCAGTTTTTTTTTTTTTTTTGTAACTGCTAAAATGTTGCAAACATACATGTAACTGTAAAGGTCTTCCATTTGTTAAATCCTTCATCTGCAGTTTATCTGTATATGATATTTTATGTAATTTCCCTCCTAAAATTTATGTTGGGAGTACTGAACCCTGCAGTGGACTAGCAGCTCATTCAGGTGAGGGGGGAGGGTTAGTAATGATCCTTGTCACTTCATACTACAAAAGCTGGGTTTAAACTCCTAGAGGTGGGGGTGGACATGGTAAAAGTAATAGCAGTGGTCCAGTAGTGAGCATACTGGACAATTTGCAGATTTGCCATAAAATTGTATTTTCTCTCTTACAAGGTAACTGCATGTAATTTATCTGCATTATTTTCTCTTCCTATTGTAGTGACAGATGCATGTACGCTTTGTGTTGGAGCGGGGGGGGGGGGACATGCCTTGCAATTGTAATTGTGGTAGGGGTACTTGTGCCCCCTAGAACTGGAAAGCTAGCGTAACCTCAAAATCTTTCTCCTTTTTCAGAATCGAATCCTCTCCTCATTTCAGACCAAAACAGCAATTATAACTGTATACTCCATTTGAGATTGAAATGGTTCATCTAGTGGAGGAATCCCTCCTCCACCATTACTCCCTCCTCTACACTTCACAGTCTTGTTTCCCAGTCAGGAGGGGAATGATTAAAGCTAAAGCAACCGCCTGCTTTCCCTGGGTGTCATTTGTATTGACTTTCATTGGTGAAAGGGTTGTGCAGTACCAGGGTCAGCAGAGAACATAGCAGTTTGCTGTTAGCATTTATGTTTTAAGGGTGTTCCAGGTTTTTCTATGTTCTTGGATGAATCAACCCCTAAATATGAAAGCTCTTAGCCTCAGTTCTAGTGTCTCATGAACCGTTTCAAGTGTGGTTGATTTCACACCGGCATATTGATACCTAATGGTGTAATGTAAACACAGCCTTGAAAGACGTTGACTGGGTCCTATGAAGACATTAGGATGAAACAGCACCCCAGCGGTAAAATCCTAAATTCACAAATTAATGAAAGATAGGATTAAATAAATATTGTGTTTTAAAGAACAGAGAATTTCAGTGCTTAGTATAGTAGAGCCAACTTTAAAGAAATGTTTATTTACGTCACCAATGCTTGCAGTTCATGTCATTTTATTAATTTATGAAGTTTGTAAGAACTTTCTTGAAGTTTTTTACCTGAAAAAGTGCTCGCTTACCCCACACAAGCAGATTGTAACATGGGGGCGAATTATGCTTTAAGCAGCATCGTGAAATAATGCGAGGAAGAATGTCTATACCTTTTAGTGCGAATATTTTCCCGGTCTCTCAGTTAACCGGAAGTGCACCCTGTTCATTGGCCTGGTTACCTGGGTATTGCACCATTTTTGCGTTCGAACGAAGAGGAAGCATACAGGAGAGTTTTGCTCCTTCTTCGCGGTGTTTTTTTTCTTCTTTTACTGATGGTATGGTTCGTAATGACCTAAAACAGAATACTGGAAAAACACAGGTCGTAGTGATCAGAGACGTTTTCAGCCACACTTGCGGCAGTAAAAGGTCGGACTGTACAAATGTAGAATCGATGTAAACCTTTTAAAATTAGTCATGTACGTTAACGGTGATCTGCTTGGCGATGAGGGAAGAAAGGCTTTGGATGCTTGTGTGAAGGTCAAGATTTACGGAAGACCAGAAAACTTACCGAAATATCATTGGATCACAGCTTTGGAGAAATTAGATAAATGCTATGCAGGCTATGTTCCAACACCTGATTGGATGTATTTATTGCCGACGAATCCACGGTTACTGAATGATCGTTTGTGTCATCTCATGCTTCCCACGGAATGGGACGAAGACGGAAATCCACACAGAGAGAAACTATTTGACATTATTGAAATCCACGAGGCACTTGTTAACTTTGATGAAATGCCTTATGTTGAAAGGTGCCCAAAGGGGACTGATGAATTGAAAGAGTTGATTGATAAGCGAAGAGCTGATGTTGAAAGAGAGTGCCAGGAGGCCACTGCTAACCCAGATGCACGAATCCAATATTCCTGGCTTGTTGCACAGCGCCGAGTGCGGGATTGCTTTGCTGGGAGCTTTGCTGGGGATTCTCTGCTTGTTCAACTAAAGCGTGATCCAAGTGAACCCTACAATATTGTTGATATTCACGATGCTGTTGTTCATTGGAATGAAAAAAGTTTTTTTCAATTTAAGTGTTCTGCATGTGCTGTTTACTTTGCACGTAGTGAGGAAGAAAGACGTTTATATCTTGAACCAAGATATGGGTTTCATCCAGAAGATAAATTTTGGTGGAAGAAACACACTGCAGAAAGGGATGATGTTGAAAGAGAGTTTAAAGAAGCCACCTCCACTAAAGTGATAAAAGAATATTCTCGAGATGAAGCAGAGTTACGAGTGAAGAATTGTTATGGTTATGGTGATCGTAATTCTTTTAAATTCTATGTACTGGATGGTACACCTATACTTCCCATTAAAAGAGATGACAGCGGTAAAGTTGATCAAACTTACAACATTTTTGATATCCATGCAGCACTTCAACAATTAGATAAAAGAAAGCTTCTTCAGAAATACCCAGATGAAGGACCTGGATCTGATGAACTGAGGAAGTCAATTGAAGCAAACAATTTTCGTGTGAAACAAGAATATGAGAAAGCTACATCTGAGTTAAGCAGATATTCACATAGTGAGGCAGAGAAGAGGGTGAGAGATTGCTTTGTGGATGCCTTGCCAAAGGAAAAGGTGATATTTCCTGCTGAAGAGGATGAAACCAAGGAGCCATGCAGCAACAAAACTTATGATATCTTTGATATTCACAGAAGACTTCTTTATTTTGATGAACATGAAAGGAACGTAACAAGAAAGAGGCTCAAGTGCCCTGATCCCTCTGATGTGACAGAACCAGAGAAGGCAGCTAAAGTGCAGAGGGATGCTGTCACAAAAGAGTATGAGCAAGCCAAGAGCAACAGCAGGCTACATGGATATTCGCGGAATGAGGCAGAGCGTCGAGCAAGAGACTGTTTTGCCGGTACTGTTCTTAGGACACCAGGGGATACAGACATCTTCCCCACCAAAGAAGAGGAAAGTGGGATTCCAAAAACCCAACAAACTTATGATATTTTTGATATTAAGACTGCAATTGTTCATTTTGATAAGAAAAAGCTTCGTGATAGGTACCTAGATGAGAAAGATCCTGACGCTAAATACAGGAATAAATTAGCTGATGAGAAAAGAGCTGAAATTGAAGCAGAGTATGCCAAAGCCACAGAGGAAATGGAAATTGAACATGGTTCTGGGTTCATTATTCATGATCACTTTATAGTGACGAATAAGCATGTCATTGTAGACGTAGCAAATGATAAAACTAAGGAGATCTGTATTTCTAATACAGCCATTGATGAATTGCACTGTGAAGTCATTGAAGATGACGGGCTTAAAGATTTAGCACTGCTTTATTGCAAAGACCTAAACCTAAAGCAAAATGGAGTGTGCCCATTGCAGTTGTCTGACCAACCCCTGTTACCAGGGATGCAAATTTTTTCGTTTGGATATCCTGTGAGTCATAAAGGCAAAAAAGCAATTTTTGTGAATGGCTATGTTTCTGGATCTGAGGAAACGTACAGTAAATTATGCTTATTAGGTCATACAATGGCAGTTTTAAATTGTCCCCTTAACCCAGGGAATTCTGGTGGCCCAGTACTATGCCTGGTGAATGGTCAACTTAAGGTAGTGGGTGTTGCAACACAGAAGCACTTTAAAGAGATTTTAACTTTGGAGGAGAGGAGAAAAGTTGAAAAAATTCGGGAATCATTGCAAACCTGTACTATGTCTAGTGTTCCAGACGACGCTATAAAGCATGCAGCATTTAGTCGTGAAAGTTTTTACCTTCCAAAACCTGACCCTTGCCAAACACCAATGTTTTTGCTAACATTAAAACTCTATGATGCCCTGGAAACCCACTCTCAGTTTAATTTAAGTAATGCATTACCAGGGCATTGTGTGATTGATTTCATCAAAAACACTATCAGAAAGAACAAGGGAGAGGGCAAAGAGGAGTTGCTTGAGGTAATTAAGTGGTCTGAGAGTCATGAAAATGTTCTACCATCTGGTCACCTCTCTGCTTCCAAATGTTGTGTTCAGTGAGAGTAAAATAATTATTACTGAGTTACCCTAATGCCTTTGATTTTTCATTTTTTTAACAGGGGAGCCTTGTATTTTTGGCTAGATTAAAAACTAAGTGAAGTTGCAATTTGGCCTTGAAATCCAAATTATTCTCCAAATTGTTTCTACTTTGTGGAAGTAAAGTAGCTCAGTAGTCCAGCAGCTGAAGTAGAGCTAATGTAGCTATTTAACTGGCCAATTTTTTGCAAGATTGTGAAGAAAACTTATAAACCCTGCAAAAATATAAGGGATTAGGGTAACTTTTGTATTTTTACACTACTGAAAATTCATTTAGGAGTCAGTGGTCTTAGCTCGAGCATTATTGACAGGCTGTTAACCTGTTGTCCATCCTACAGGCCATCAGTATGTTAAACCAACTGAAGGGTTACGCTTGCAGTTTTATACCTTCAGTCTTGTAATCTGTGGTTATGTTTGGAGTCTTGGATTAAAATTCTAAAAATGTGTTGTCATTGAATTGAAAGCTGTTGATCAGCACTTGCATGTGGTGCTGTTTCAGGGTGGTTCTAGTTTTCAGTATGTGAATGTAATCTTGAAGTGTGATCAAGCTTTAATTTGAGCAGTTATTGCAGTTTCCATTTCTCTCAGGAGAAATGTTCAAAGAGTTTTCAGAGGTAACTTTGTTATATAGAGGATATTACATGGGGGGTGCGAAGATATGAATTTTATTTTCGAGTGGTAAAAAATTGTTTTTTTACCATGGGAAAATACAATAATTGTATTTTCCAATTATTGACATTTTCAAGCCGCTTTGTAATTTTCTTCTCAGACTATGTTTGCACAAACAGCAGTGTAAAAGCTGGAAATGATGTCATTATTATCCTCATTGGTGAGGATATGGAAAAGTTTCATATAAACTTTACGAGTGGTGTATTTTCCACTAAAACACTCTTGTTTATATTATGAAATTTTTCATTCTCATCATAAGTGAATCATGACAGGTGAAATATCTGAGTCACCTGGACTGCCTACTGCAGGAAATTAATGGCTATAAGAAGCCAATTGAACATGTTTAATACTTAACATTGTTAAACTGCATTGCGCTTTTTAATTTATACTTAAAATCGATAAATATTATATTTAGACCAGGGCAACTAATGTCCTGGGTGGTAGTATTTATAACCTTACAAATGGATTTGGAGAGTAATTAAAGAAGCTTTAAGAGAATGATTTGAATGATTTGATTTGAAGTCGCTAGATTAGTAATGTTGTTTTCAAATAGCCTGTTTTTTATAACTCTTAGGTATATATTCTTTGATATTCTAAAAGTTAGTAAGTGTGTACTGATATTTTTTGTCCAAATGTTTTAATTACCGGTACTTAGTGTAATTAAATTGCATTTTATTGCAAAGCTTTGTCATTGGTGAAAAACTTTAATCTGTTGAAATATTTTTCTTTTTGAACTGTCAGCTGCTTTATGATATAGCTGTTTGTAAATAAAGAAAAATGTACCAATGATGGTATCTGTGGTGACTTTCTTTTTCTCTTATAGTTTGCTAGGGCAGTCATCATTTTTTTTCCTTGGCCACCCATTAAGCCTACAGCTGGAGCTACTTGTATCTCTTTGTTGGCTTGATAGCTTAGTTGGTAGAGCACTGTACAAGTAATTTTTTATCGCAGTTCGGTGGGCATCGATCCCATTCAATCCTCTTTTTTTCAGTTTTGTTTTTTCCGTAACTGCTAAAATGTTGCAAACATACATGTAATTGTAAGAATCTTCCTTTTGTTAAATCCTTCATCTGCAGTTCAGCTGTATGATATTTTATATAATTTCACTCCTAAAATTTATGCTGGGAGTACTGAACCCTGCAGTGGACTAGCAGCTCATTCAGGTGAGGGGGGAGGGTTAATAATGATCCTTGTCACTTCATACTACAAAAGCTGGGTTTAAACTCCTGGGGGGCGGGGGTGGACATGGTAAAAGTAATAGCAGTGGTCCAGTAGTGAGCATACTGGACAATTTGCAGATTTGCCATAAAATTGTATTTTCTTCCTTACAACGTAACTGCATGTAATTTATCTGCATTATTTTCTCTTGCTATTGTTTTCGTAGTGACAGATGCACGTACGCTTTGTGTTGGAGGGGGGGGGACATGCCTTGCAATTGTAATTGTGGTAGGGGTACTTGTGCCCCCTAGAACTGGAAACCCTAGCGTAACCTCAAAATCTTTCTCCTTTTTCAGAATCGAACCCTCTCCTCATTTCAGACCAAAAGGGCAATTATAACTGTATACTCCATTTGAGATTGAAATGGTTCATCTAGTGGAGGAATCCCTCCTCCACCATTATTCCCTTCTCTACACTTCACAGCCTTGTTTCCCAGTCAGGAGGGGAATGATTAAAGCTGTTCCTATGAAGACATTAGGATGAAACAGCACCCCAGCGGTAAAATCCTAAATTCACAAATGAATGCAAGGTAGAATTAAATAAATATTGTGTTTTAAAGAACAGAGAATTTCAGTGCTTAGTATAGTAGAGCCAACTTTAAAGAAATGTTTATTTATGTCACCAATGCTTGCAGTTCATGTCATTTTATTAATTTATGAAGTTTGTAAGAACTTTCGTGAAGTTTTTTACCAAGTGCTCGCTTACCCCACACAAGCAGATTGTAACATGGGGGAGAATTACAGTATGTTGCCCAGTTTTCGTACGGGCCCAGTTTTCGTACAAAAAGAACTTTATTTGATTATTTTCGTCGGTCATTTAAATCTTTGTCAACCGAAGAATTCCAAAAGTAAAAGGAACATCTCAGCTATAAATAGCCGGTTTTGCCGGGCTTTTTGACGAAGAAGCAGGTCAGTGCGGACAATTTCTTTCGAGGTGAGTAAAAGTTTAGCGGCTAATATTTGCACTTTTCACTGCACAGTAAAGGTATTGTACATGAACAAATAGCCCGTTTTGCTGGTAATTTTGCAAGGAACTTCATGATTTTTGGACAGATGATAGACAAAAGATGAAAGTGAATGGAAAAACTTTCAACGCCAGCTTAAATTTAACTGCTCCTGAATTTTAGTGGTGAGAATCTTCGCATACATTTTGACCTACTGTGCCAGTTTTCGTACACTTAGCTGCGCCTTTCTCAAAACCTATTTTTAAATAAGTTAAAGAACTGAATTTTAAACTTTACTGTTCGAAAACTAATAGGTCGCAGGTGCAGCAAAGATAACACAACAATCCTTGCAAAGTACGATACACTACATGTATTTGTTGTGGTATAACAGCGACGCTTTACATCCAGGTCACGCAAAGGTCACGAATATTTAATAAACGTAATCCCACGCAAACAATCTAAATCGTCAAATAATTAACTAAGGTAGATGTCTATGCATAGAATGTTGACATACACCGTGAAATATCGTTAGCTTACCGGTTTTACTGATTTTTTCACTCCGTTGCGATTCTAATAAACATTTACAAAAGTAGGTAAGAAAAGGAAGCGTAAGCGGAAACGGAAGTAAAGAGTTTGCTATTCTAAAGGCGTAAGCGGAAACGGAAGGAAAACGTCGAATTTTATACAGGCCTTTTCTTAAGAGTTGTAATACGCAGAATAGTAACCTGACAACTACCTTTACCAAGGCAGTAAGTGATGTACGAGACAGTGGATTGAGCGTAAGAAAAGCCGCCCACAAGTGAGGGACCAAAAAATCAACACTGCAGGATCGATTAAACATCCACCCCCCGAATAACCATTTGCTTTGTACACCAAGTTTTGGTCGCTAAGCCGATATTTATTCACAAACCGAAGAGAAAACACGATAAGCACTCAGCAGGGTGGCTGACACATAAGTTTGCGTCGAGCGGTTTCGTGGAGAAATGTTGTTTTGTCGATGTACGAAAACTGGGCCAGGTGTACGAAGACGTGGCATGTGGTGGCGAAGGTAGACGGCTTTTTCCGAGCTCCGTCCTTTCTCTCTTCTTTTCGCTTATGAATGCTGTTTTAGCGAAGCTTGGCTAGCAAACAACTCGGTCTTATGAGTGTTACGACAAGGTTGATGGCAAAAAAGCAAGAAATGGCCGCTACCAGTAATTTAGATTCGCAAAAGCTTGATGACCTGTTAACCAAGATGGACGCCCTCCTTGAAGCGAAGAACGATATGCTTACAAAGTTAAATAAGCTGGAGAAAATTCAGGGCTCACTAGCTAAAGATGTGGACGGTCTTAAAGAAAGTCTACAACAGTCACAACAAAAAGTTGAGGAGAAAGCAGACCGTACAGAAGCTGACAAGTTAAGACAGAAGATGGAAGACCTTGAAAATCGGTCAAAGCGTAACAACATTGTTATTTGGGGCGTAGAAGAAGGCAGCGAGAAAGACCACAGCTCAATGGAAGAGTTTATCGACGCCGCTATTTTTCAAGGTCTGATGAATTTAGGAAAAAACATTGAAGTAATGAGAGCTCATAGGACGAATATTCATCAGGACGACAGCAGCCCACCAAAACCGAGGCCAATTCATATTTACCTTCTCAGGTATACCGACAAAGTATTTATTCTCAAGTCGGCTGCGAGCAAACTAAAGGACAATAAATACAAGAATTCACAGCTTTTCGTCTCAGACGACGTTTCGAAGACTGTGCGAAAGGAGCGGGCTGAGCTAAGAAAAGAATACCTTCCAACGGTAAAAGCCAAGCCCAATGTCCAATTTGCTTTCATCCCATGGAGCGTTCCAGCGCAAATTCTATATAAAGAAGATGGTGCGGAGAGATTGAAGTCTTTCAAGTTACCAAAGAATAATTCTAGTCATTGACACTAAGTTACATTGACATTTCGCAATTAACCCTTTTTTTGCTTAATTATTGCAAGGATTGCTATAGCTTAAGCTTCATTTATATAATGATCTAAAGGGAGAAAAGATGTTCTCGGCGATAGTGTACAAACAACCTGGCAGAAGTCGTGGTAAGTACGCTTTCGTGTGTGTGTTTGTTTTGTGTGTGTTTTTTGTTTGCAAGATTCCACTTTTCCTGTAGTTTTCAAATTCTGTTTGAGAAGTTCAAGTATGTAAATTTTTTTATCAACCTTTAATAACACTAAATCTCATGGGTAACGTGCCTGAAAGATGACAAATTCCAAGCCTAAGCCGTGCAGCCTGAAATTGCTTTCACTTAACGTGAGAGGCCTTAGCAACTTTCGAAAACGCAGAGCGATTTTCACTTGGTGTCGAAAGCAAAAAGCTGACATAATTTTTCTTCAAGAGACGCATTCCAAAGAAATAACTGAGAACCAGTGGAAGAAAGAATGGGGTTCTTACATTAATTTTTCCCATGGCAGTGTTAATGCCAGAGGCGTTGCTGTGCTATTTAGAAATGGAATAGACGTTACTATTCAACATGAGCTTCGGGACGCATATGGGAGAACGCTATTGTTAAGAGCGCTAATTAATGACAAAAGCTATACTCTGGTTAATGTTTATGGCCCAAACAAGGATACCGAAGCAATTAAATTCTTTCAACATTTGTCAGCAACTTTACGGGAGTTGAAGCTTGAAAGTGATGATAATGTGATTATAGGTGGGGACTTTAACTGCCCGCTAGACCCAACAAAAGACAAAAAGGGAGGCATCTTAATCCCACGTCAACATCTGTTCAACTCCATTGAGAATATTCAAACTGAATTCTGTCTGCATGATATCTGGCGAATAAAAAACCCTACCACCCTTAGTTTCACATGGAGCAAAAGTTCTCCCTTTATATTTTGTAGACTCGATTACTGGGTGATCTCAGACAGCTTACATGATTTAGTTACACAAGTGGATATTGTAGCTTCGATAAAAACTGATCATTCCGCGATAGTATTAGAACTTAAGGACATAGAAGAGAATTGCAAAGGACCAGGCTTTTGGAAATTAAATATCTCCTTACTAAATAGACAAGAATATGTAGAGATGATAACTAATGGAATGCCTGTATGGATAGATAAAGCGACCGATTTGTCAAATAACAGAGTAAAATGGGATTGGATAAAATTCAAAATTAAGATGAGTTCAATTACTTTCTCAAAGAAAATATCTCGTGAACGTCAAAAGCTGGAGGAAGAACTGAATTTAAAATATCAACATGCATTGAAGAAATTCCAGCAAAATCCTTCTGATGCAACAAAACTGGAAATTGAAAAACTCAAACGAGAAATTGAAACTCTGTATGACGAAAAAGTTGAAGGGATCATTGTGCGCTCTAGGGCTCGCTGGCATGAGCATGGTGAAAAGAAACAGTAAATATTTTCTAAATTTAGAAAAGCGCAATAACATCAAAAAACATATAAGAAAGCTTTATATCAGCGGCACAATTTCAACAAATCCTTTCCAAATATTGAACGCCCAAAAGTCCTTTTATAGCAAACTTTATGAAAGACAACAAACACACCAGGACAATGATACAGCGGGGCGCTTTTTTAAAAACCCTAACATTTCAAAACTTTCCGAAGAATTGAGGACAAGCTGTGAAGGGAAAATCACCGTTGATGAATGTGAAGAAATCCTGGGCTCGTTTCAAATAGGTAAAACCCCCGGCAACGATGGTATTCCAATAGAATTTTACAAAACATTCTGGCCACTCATTGGAGGTTTTATGGTTGATTCGTTCAATGAAGCCTATGATTACAAGGAGATGTCTCCATCACAGAAGCAAGCTATTATCACTCTTATCGAGAAAAAAGGGAAAGATAGGAACTATTTAGAGAATTGGAGACCAATATCTTTAACTAATGTAGACGCAAAGATCGCGTCGAAAGTCATTGCAGCCAGAATTATCCCAGTTTTGCCCACAATAATAAACTCGACTCAAACAGGATATGTCAAAGGTAGATTTATAGGGGAGGCAGCGAGATCGATTATAGATATTATGGATTATACAAAAAAACAAAATATACCTGGCATATTACTGTTCATTGATTTCGAAAAAGCTTTTGATAGTCTCGATCGTGACTTTATGTTTAAATGCTTGAATGTATTCGGTTTTGGTCCTAGTCTTATTAGGTGGATTGAAACTTTTTATACCAATATTTCCAGTTGTGTGGTAAACAATGGCCTATGCTCACCATATTTTGAGGTACAAAGAGGAGTAAGGCAAGGTGACCCGCTATCCCCCTACTTATTTATTATTGCAGCGGAGATTTTAGCAATCGCAATCCAAACCAATATGGACGTTCAAGGTATCAAAATTGGAAATGAAGAGTTCAAGCTGGTTCAATACGCTGACGATCTGACTGTTTTCGTTCCTAATATCGAGAGTGCCCAGCTTATCTTTCGTCTGCTTGACCGGTTCCGATCCTGTTCTGGTTTGAAAGTTAATTACACTAAAACCGAAGCAATGTGGATTGGCTCTTTAAGAGAAAGCTCGGCAACGCCCCTGGGTATAACTTGGCGCAAAAGCGTTAAGGCCTTAGGGATTTGTTTTAGCTATAATCCAAATATTCACTCACAAGTAAACTTTTATGACAAATTAAAAGATATCCGGACACAGACACGGTTGTGGAGTTGCCGAGGCCTGTCACTCTATGGTAAAATAACTATTATTAAATCGTTTCTGCTTCCAAAAATGCTGTACACATTCTCAGTTTTGCCTACTCCAGAGGCATTTATTAAGCAACTCAATACTATTATCTATAACTTTTTATGGAACGGGCCCGATAAAATGGCTCGACTAGCAGTAATAAACAATATAGAGTATGGAGGTCTTAAATTAGCAGATTTGGAAACTTCAATTAAATCTTTAAGATTAGCCTGGCTTGGCAGGCTTTTCACAGAAGGCTCAACTCCGTGGAAGGCATTTGTAAATTTTCTCCTCGAAGATTTCGGGGGAAAATTTTTATTCAGGTGTAATTACAATGTAAAGGAATATAACATTAACTCTACATTTTACAAAGAACTTCTTCTGTGGTGGGCTGATTTCAGAGCAGATTTTTCAACCACACCTCCAATTTCCGATTCAATTATTTGGAACAATAAGAACATTAAGATAGACCATAAAACAATATACTATCCACATTACGTAAAAGCTGGAATTTTAATTTGCCAGCACATGCTTTTGAATATGAATAATTTAGAATCTTATAATAGTGCAAAACGAAATGGTTTGAAACACACAAATTTTTTAGTTTGGACCGGAATTCGTCAGGCTATTCCTCTCGATCTCAGACTTCGAGAGATAAATGTAAATGAATTGATGACATTAGAATTTCAGTGTGAAGGAAAATTATTTGATCCTTTAACAAGCAGAAGTAAACAATTTTATGAACTGCTCATTTTAAAGAAAGCTAAGGTATCAAGAGGTTTCTCTAAGTTGAAAGAGAAATTCAGCTTGAACGATGAAACTGTCTCCAAAGCATTTTTAAATGTGAGAACCATCTCGTCCGAAACCTTTGTAAGGAGCTTCCAATTTAAGATTTTGAACGATATCACTTTTACTAACCATCGCTTAGCCAAAATAGGATACGTCCCAAACGACCTTTGTACATTTTGTGGAATTGAATCGGAAACTATATGTCACCTATTTTTTGAATGCCATTTTTCAAGAATAATCTGGAATGAGTTAAAATTCTTCTGGTTTTCGATTTCTGGCGAACGGGTGGACCTCACATTACAAGATGTGTTACTAGGTAAATTGGATACGGAAACAGATCTGCTAAACTATTTTATTACTCTTATTAAAATACATATTTGGACAAGTAGGAAACATGATGTAAAACCCAATTTTGATCTGTTCAGACAAATCGTCAAGGAAAAATTCAGGACTGAAAAATATTTAGCGTTGAAAAATAACACAGAATGTAAATTTCAGGCTAGATGGCTACCATATCTAAGTAGTAGATTAAGAACTTAGATTAACTCAATCTGAGAGCTTTAATTTAATTTAAATATGATAACAGGACACACAACTGTTAATTCCAGTGGTGATAAGTGTTATTAATATCATGTTGTAACATAATTGAGCTTCATAAGATCTTAATAAAAAGTGGAAAAAAAAAAACGAAGACTGGGCAACTTAGGAGTTTTGGGAAAAATGGCATAATTTTGAACGTACGTCGATCAAGCGGCCAATCGTTTCGTATATTGAAGGTAAGTAAATGGGCTATCTTTAATAGAAAATTGAGAAATTTTCGTCTCACAGACGAAAAGATATAGCGATTACAAACTAAAGTGTACGAAAACTGGGCAACACACTGTATGCTTTAAGCAGCATCGCGAAATAATGCGAGGAAGAATGTCTATACCAGGTTTAATAGTGCGAATATTTTCCCGGTCTCTCAGTTAACCGGAAGTGCACCCTGTTCATTGGCCTGGTTACCTGGGTATTGCACCAGTTTTGCGTTCGAACGAAGAGGAAGCATACAGGAGAGTTTTGCTCCTTCTTCGCGGTGTTTTTTTTCTTCTTTTACTGATGGTATGGTTCGTAATGACCTAAAACAGAATACTGGAAAAACACAGGTCATAGTGATCAGAGACGTTTTCAGCCACACTTGCGGCAGTAAAAGGTCAGACTGTACAAATGTAGAATCGATGTAAACCTTTTAAAATTAGTCATGTACGTTAACGGTGATCTGCTTGGCGATGAGGGAAGAAAGGCTTTGGATGCTTGTGTGAAGGTCAAGATTTACGGAAGACCAGAAAACTTACCGAAATATCATTGGAAGACAGCTTTGGATGAATTAGTTAAATGCTATGCAGGCGATGTTCCAACACCTGATTGGATGTATTCATTGCCGACGAATCCACAGTTACTGAATGATCGTTTGTGTCATCTCATGCTTCCCACGGAATGGGACGAAGACGGAAATCCACACAGAGAGAAAATATTTGACATTATTGAAATCCACGAGGCACTTGTTAACTTTGATGAAATGCCTTATGTTGAAAGGTGCCCAAAGGGGTCTGATGAATTGAAAGAGTTGATTGATAAGCGAAGAGCTGATGTTCAAAGAGAGTGCCAGGAGGCCACTGCTAACCCAGATGCCCGAATCCAATATTCCTGGCTTGTTGCACAGCGACGAGTGCGGGATTGCTTTGCTGGGAGCTTTGCTGGGGATTATCTGCTTGTTCAACTAAAGTGTGATCCAAATGAACCCTACAATATTGTTGATATTCACGATGCTGTTGTTCATTGGAATGAAAAAAGTTTTTTTCAATTTAAGTGTTCTGCATGTCCTGTTTACTTTGCACGTAGTAAAGAAGAAAGACGTTTTCTTGAACCAAATGTGTTTTATCCAGAAGATAAATTTTGGTGGAAGAAACACAATGCGGAAAGGGATGATGTGGAAAGAGAGTTTAAAGAAGCCACCTCCACTACTGACAAAGTGATAAAAGAATATCCTCGAGATGAAGCAGAGTTACGAGTGAAGAATTGTTATGGTTATGGTGATCATAATTCTTTTAAATGTCATGTACTGGATGGTACACCTATACTTCCCATTAAAAGAGATGACAGCGGTAAAGTTGATCAAACTTACAACATTTTTGATATCCATGAAGCACTTCAACAATTAGATGAAAGAAAGCTTCTTCAGAAATACCCAGATGAAGGACCCGGATCTGATGAACTGAGGAAGTCAATTGAAGCAAACAATTTTCGTGTGAAACAAGAATATGAGAAAGCTACATCTGAGTTAAGCAGATGTTCACATAGTGAGGCAGAGAAGAGGGTGAGAGATTGCTTTGAATATGCCTTGCCAAAGGAAAAGGTGATATTTCCTGCTGAAGAGGATGAAACCAAGGAGCCATGCAGCAACAAAACTTATGATATCTTTGATATTCACAGAAGACTTCTTTATTTTGATGAAAATGAAAGGAACGTAACAAGAAAGAGGCTCAAGTGCCCTGATCCCTCTGATATGACCGAACCAGAGAAGGCAGCTGAAATGCAGAGGGATGCTGTCACAAAGGAGTATGAGCGAGCCAAGAGCAGGCTACTAGAATATTCACTGAATGAGGCAGAGCATCGAGTGAGAGATTGTTTTGCAGGCATTATTCTTAGGAGACCAGGGGATACAGACATCTTCCCCACCAAAGAAAAGAAAAGTGGGATTCCAAAGACTCAACAAACTTATGATATTTTTGAAATAAAGAACACAATCAATTATTTTGATAAGAAAAAGCTTCTTGATAGGCACCTAGATGAGAAAGATCCTGAATCTAAAAGAAAGAATAGATTGGCTGATGAGCAAAGGGCCAAAATTGCAGGAGAGTATGCTGAAGCCACTATGAAAGTTGAAATTGAACATGGTTCTGGGTTTATTGTTCATGATCATTTATAATTACCAATAAGCATGTCATTGAAGATGCATTGTGTGATGAAACTAAGGAAATTTGTATTTCCAATGAAGCTATTGGAGAGCTTCCTTGTGAGGTCATTTACTATGATGCAGGTAAAGATTTAGCACTTCTCTATTGCCAAAAGCTAAACTTGAAGCAAAATGGAATTTTCCCAATGCAGTTGTCTAACCAACCACTGTTACCAGGGATGCAAATTTTCTCTTTTGGTTATCCCATGAGTCATACAGGTGAAGGAGCTCTTTTTGTGAATGGTCATGTTTCCGGTTCAAAGAAAACATATTCAGGTCACACAATGATAGTACTTAATTGTTCACTCAACCCTGGTAATTCTGGGGGACCAATATTGTGTTGGGTCAGTGGTCAACTAAAGGTGGTAGGTGTTGCAACGCAGAAGCACTTTAAGGAGATTTTAACTTTGGAGGAGAGAGCAAAGATTGAAAAAATTCGGGAATCATTGCAAACAAGTACTATCCTTGATGTTCCAGATGGTGCTATAAAGTGTGCATCAGTTGAACGTGCATCACGTGAGCAGGCAATTTTTTATCATTCAGCACCTGACCCTTGTCAGACGCCAATGTTTTTGCTGACATTAAAACTGTATGATGCCCTGGAAACCCACTCTCAGTTTAATTTAAGTAACGCATTACCAGGGCAATATGTGATTGAGTTCATCAAAGAAACTATCAGAAAGAACAAGGGAGAGAGCAAACAGGAGTTGGAAGAGGTAGTTAAGTGGTCAGAGGACCGTGTAAACATTTTGCCCTCAGGTCACTGCTCTACCTCCAAATGTTGTGTTCAGTGAGGACAGAATAATTATTGTAGGTTCAGGTTTAACAAGCATTTTTGTCTTTTTATGTCCTTGGCCTGTGAAAATTAAAGATGCAAAAATTTTCATTTCATAGAATGGAAATTCGATAGTGTTTGCTTAAGAACTTTATTTGTAATGACACAAGTGTATGATGGTAATTAATGTACTCGACGCAAGCTGATAAAAATCTCTTTTTGGTTATTGATTTTGTTCTCTTTTGGTATTAATTTCCTAACCAAGGGCTTTACATTTGAAGGGCTTGGTGAAAAAAACTGAGATAAATAGAAATTTGGCCTTAAAATCTTAAATTTACTAGCTTGCAGTAGCACTAGGTGAAATGCCAAATTTAAGTAGAGTTTAAGCAATACTAAACGGGCATTAAATCTAAAGATCAATTTAATGTAGGGTTAGGCGACGTAAATATGACTTAAACAAGACTTCATATTTAAGTATTGTTTAAGATGTTCCAAAATGCATGTTAAATTTGTTTCATGATTTAAGCTATGTTTAATAAATGTTTAATGAATATTAAATAACGTGAAAGATTTACCTTTAGTTTAAGAAGACTTAAACACGACATTAAATCTGTTAGAAGATTTAGGCAAATTTAGGTTTACCTTAAATAACATTAAATCAGATTAATGATTTAAGGCTATTTTAAGCCACATTTAACGTAACACGAAATCTCTCACAGGATTTAAACTTACTTTAAAACAACATTAAATCAATGTAGAGATTTAGGATCGTTTTAAGTCTAGGTAAACACAACATTAACCCTTTCACTGCTGATTTTTTACCGTTAAGCGGTTTTTTGAGTGCTATGTTGCCAAACGCCATTAAACTTTGCTACAAAAACGTTTCTTTACAATTAAGCTACATTTTAAACCAGACTCTGTTGTAAATTGTAAAATATTTTGTTTTAGCTCGTGCGCATAGGCCAAGTTCACAGAACGCGTGAAGGCTGCGTAAGGGGCAACAAAGATACGTAAAGCCCAAAAATGAAGATGGGTGTAACTAGCGGTTATTACTTGTGAAAATAGAGAGCGAAATGAAATTTTTACGTCTCATCATTCATTCAAGATTTCCCCGCTGTCAATACATCACCCCGCTGTCAATACATTGCGGTCAATACATCACGGCTCTTTCACGCCGTTCAGCGAATCTTTACGCACTGTTATTTATGCTTTTTACGATTCTATATCCTTCTTAACGCGCGATACATTTTCTAATTGACAGGTTATTGTTTGCAGAACACAGGCAAATATGAAATATAAGGTGATTTTCCCGTTGTGTTTTGAACGGCTTTGCTGAATAAAATTTACGCCTCTTTTCAGCCCATTACGCATCTCTAAGCACCGTTCTTTTCGCTCTTTATGATTTTTTACCCTTGATTACGCGCAAATTTTCCATCAATTTACAGATTATTAATATACAGAGAGAAATGAAATATCTGTGTCCATGACAACAGTCATGACATTTAATAAAATCATGACGGAAAGTGACTTGTCAGAGAGAAGTTAGCAAACACTCATGCATTGGGCTGTTGATTTGTCAACCTTTCATTTAATCATGTCATTTTATAGGCAATCACTGAAGGAATGTTTAAATCTCATCATAAGGCAGTTGATGATGGATCTGATAACAGAAAGCGTCTTAGTGTAAACTTCTATTCATCTTTTCACGCAACTTTTCACCCTCCGGCGAAATTAAAACACTGGTTTCTTGCTTAACCTCGTCAAAAAGGAAAAAAAATGGGTGAAAAAGAAAAAAAATTGGGTGGAAACTGTTGTAGAAAAAATTTTCTGGAAATAGTTGTCTCCTCAAAGCGCAGCTCTAAGGGAACTGGAAACGAGATGAGGCGGCAGACTTGATCAGCGGTTTCTGTGCTGGCGTCACTTTCTGGTGTCCATTTTGAAATGACACGAAAGTGTGATATTTCTTCGACGTGTTTGAAAGGTAAAAACGAGAATTTGCGCCATTTGTTATCTGGAATAGTGCTATTTTGTAAAATGCTAGTGATCTGTGAACCGCTGGTGATCCCATAAAGTTTCGTAGAGAGTTTTAAAACCACCTCTATCGTGCACAAATGCAAAATCGTCGTGAATCGTGGATTTAAACTGGCGGGATATTTGAACTTGAAGCACGCTTCAATGAGGCTTGTGAAGCTAAGTTTTCTTCTCCTAATCTGGATTGGATCTCTCCATTCACGGAAATACAGAAAACAGAGGTAAGCCGTCTTTCTTTTAGTCTCCGTGCAGATGATGTGTAGTATATAGTAACTTATAATGTAGGTTTTCAGTATTGTTTGCGAACACGTGCACTCAAAGAGGACCGACATTGTAAGTTTTTAGCTAAGAAAAATATTGGAAATTACATTTTGTAGTTTAGTTTTTGACATCGGATTGCCCTTATCAAATCTACTTTGTTGAAGATTTGACTGTTAGAGAAAGGTTTGCAAATAAATATAGGGGCTGATAACATGAGCAAGGAATTATATTTTGAAACTACTAAAAGTGAGGTAGTTTTTGTGGGCCCCCTGTGAACAGACTTGCCAGGGTTGGCAGATCAAGCCCTCCCTGTTAACCCTTTCACTTCCAAAGTACCAAAAATCAAACTTCAAGGCGAAATCCCAAATTTCATTTTGTAAACTTCTAAAATATAAATAATACTATGGGAAAGTATTGCTGAAGAGGTTTCATTTGAGCGTCACACCATAAGGTTTCATCCACAGAATAAAAAGTTAGAAATACCTTTGTGTCTCCATGACTGACTCTGGGAGTGAAAGGGTTAACGAGGCCTGGCCTGGTTAGCAGGGCTAAACAGGGTATACGGCAATACCGAAACATCCCTATTAACATGGAATATTGTGAAGAGTATTTACGCCTGAGTTCAATATTAAAATAAAATCAGTTCAATGGTTTTCTGTTTGGTCCTTGTGGCTCTAAATGGTGGATTTTGTACAGATTTTGTACAGTTTGAAGGGTTTTGCAAATCATTCTATTGTACATAATAAGAGAAAAACAAGGAAGGAACACTGCATTTCAAACTGGCCCAGAAATTCTCATCGCTCAGCTTCTAAACCACAAAGGCAAGCTCAGTGGTTAAAGATTCTTCTCGTGCCATTCAATTGTACGTTTGTCAAAACTTGTGACATGAGCTGCTGAGTATGCTTATTTTTAACTTAAAGGTTAGCATTCTTTGCAATAATATTTCATGTTGATAGGGACATTTCAATAATATCCAGGGCTATACATTACATTTTGAAACTGCATACTACTGGTCACATAGTTTGTGTGGGAAGCATGTGGACTGTTAAACATACCAAAAGTAAAATTGGGCCAAGCAATTATATGGGAAAATCTCAGCCCAGTTTGCCAGGATCCCAGCAATGTGATGCCAGAATCCCAGCTAGCCAGGCTTAAAGTTTTCCATGTAAACTGTGTTTACTAGGCCAGGGTGACTTGCATCATGTACCTGGAATACCAGGCTGAACAGTCATCTTTGCCTGAACCAGCCTGGCTAATCATGGGCCAGCCCAGCGCATGTAATTGGCCCTAAATATTGAGTTTTCAAAGAAAAGAAATGATATTATTGAAAGTACAGGTGTACCAGATGAGCAAACATCCCTAATTTGCCAAAAAGGTTACCAGTTTGCATGTACTTTTGTGTTTCACCCTTTGCTTGTTTGACTTCCTGTTGTTGCAGTCTTATCAGCCCTTACTCAAACATTAAACCAGTAACTTAAATACAACTTAATACATCACCTGGAAACAGCATGCCCCAAGGGCTACTCTTTCAAGAGGAAAAAATGATTGTATATGTTGGACATCTTGCTCCATAATGTCAAGTCACACTCTGCAAAGTCACTCCCTCACAACATTTAACATCAATAAATTGTATGAACATAGATTATGTGCAACTGCTGTTGTGTTTTATTATATCGGCAAGAGTGTTTTAGTGGAAAATAGACCACTCATAAAGTTCATACGAAACTACATCCGGGACTTGAGTGGGGTATTTTCCATATCCTCACTAGTGAGGATATCGATGACGTCATTTCCCGCTCTTGCACTGTTGTTTGTGCAAAAACACTCTTGTCCATGTAATAAAAAGAAAATTACACGGTGGCTTGAAGGTATAAATTTTATTTTTTCGTGGTAAAAACAATATTCTACTCACTTGCTGCGCTCGCTTGTAAAATATTGTTTTTACCACTTGAAAATAAAATTCATATCTTCGCGCTGCCATGTAATATCTCAATTTATTATATAGACAAGAGTGTTTTAGTGGAAAATAGACCACTCCTAAAGTTCATACGAAACTACATCCGGGACTTGAGTGGAATATTTTCCATATCCTCACTAGTGAGGATATCGATGATGCCATTTCCTGCTTTAACATTGTTGTTTGTGCAAAAATCCTCTTGTCTATATAATAAAAAGAAAGTTACACTGTGGCTTGTATTTTCTCGCGGTAAAAAACAATATTTTACTCACTCGATGCACTCGCTTGTAAAATATTGTTTTTACCACTCGAAAATGAAATTCATATCTTTGCGCCGCCGTGTAATATCCTCTATATATCATCAAAGCCTTGGGGAGGGGGGGGGGTACTTGGGTCAATTTTTGCTGGGTATGTGCTGCTGGCCTCTCCAAACCCCTACCCCATTATAGTGTATTCTCTAGCCAATTTATTATAGACCCCATGTTAGTCACTATGTGGAAATATGCCCCAAATCCCTACTTGCCAGAATTTACTTACCCCTGAAATCCCGCAAATGTGCGACCCCATTCTAGTAACTCTACTAGCTCCTATTGAAAATGCAACCCCATTATAGTCAATCCAGTCGTGAAAATGCGACCCCATCCAGCGGCACATCCCCATTAGCCTATTACTAGGAGGTACCCCCCCCCCCCCCACCGGGTATCAAAGTTTACGGTACATGGAATTGTACTTTTAAAGTAGACCGCATGATGACTTAAATAAATTAACAGTGCATTCCATATCTGGTATTTGACTCTTTTGTTAAGTTTTCAAACTAAAAACATAACACTATAAATGAAGTGTAAAGCCATTCTTGATTGCTGAACAGTTGAAACATGACCATATATTCACTGATTTCTACTTACTTGTACGTGATAGTACAGTCATAGTGCTTGGGGCAGAGAAACTTGGAATGAACAAAGTCTTGTGTCATGGCATTTACAGTAAATTAATGTTTGTGTAGCCAGTACACTTATTTATTAAATTATGAACCTGGGCTGTCACTTAATTTACAACATTTAACTTCGTTATTTTTGAAAACTTTGTGAAGAGTGGTCGCATGGAAAATAACCTTGGGCATGTCGCAATGCCATGGTAGTGAAACTTGCATGTCTCAGTGATCCCAAGAGCTGGCTTGCTGGGGCCTTGGCCCCTGCTATATATTCAGCCAATCAAAAAAATTGATTTTTTTTACTTGACCAGATCTCGCCTTCCGGCTCGTCTACCCGCGAGATCTGGGAACGAGATTAGCTTCAATCTTCTCAGTGTTTCACTAAATGGGAAAATTTAGAAAAAAATAACACTGAGAAGATTGAAGCAGATTTCTGAAGGTTCTCTACGCGTATTTTTGATTTCGGGTTAAGGTGGACTTTTTTCAAAACGTGAAAACTAGTGTCCAGGTCAGCGCAGTCTGAACGCTGACTATGTCCCTTCAATAGATGAAGGTTCTGAAATGAAAGCAATAATGTATGTACAGTCAACTCTCTCTATTTTCAGGGGATTGCCAACCTTATTTTTGGCAGTACTGTATTTCATGTTTGCATGTTGCAAAGCATCCTTTGTTTGGAATTACTAACAACCCAGGCCAAGTCACTTCTTAGAAGAATGTACAGTGAAACCTCGATTTAACGAAGTGCCAAGTGACTGATGAAATTTGCTCGTTATATCGAGGTCCTGTTCCATACATTTTACTGTAACTTTGGACGGGCTTGACAATATCGTTTGTTAAACCGAGGACTTCGTTATATAGAGGTTCGTTAAATCGAGGTTCCACTGTACTGTAGTCACCCTTGACTGGCATCTGTTTCCCTGGCTGATAAGCAATCATACTGACATTGTCACAAATAGATTACAGCTAGAGTGTAAATGATTAAGGCTACCATTTAAACATATACATGTATGATTGTTTGCTAACACTTTGAGAAAATACATGTACACCAAATTTCAATTTTAAGTTACTTTTTACATGCCCTTTTGTTTTATTATCTTCCTTACAGAAGCGGTTTCGGTTCATCTATAACAAGATGATTGAAAAAAAAGTGACACAAGGTTTCATCGTCAGTGAAGAGTATGTATACACTGTTCTCTCTTTTAACCAGTTTTAACCAGTGTAGAGTAATAAAACCTTGAATGCTCCATGAGAGATTGTCGAATAAGAATTAAATACTCTTTATTCCACTCCACTTTTTCTGGGAAGGGCCATGAAGTTGAATGCGCATGTTCTTGAATATCATTACAAGGACTTGGCCATTTGAAGCAGCTTTTCAGTGTTCCAAACTACCAAAGCTGCACACTTAGAATAATTGTAACAGGTCTCGACAAAACCCCCATCTGGTCGTCCAGGACAAGTAGATTTTCCTGCCGGACAAGCAACTTTTCATACTCTCTTGCCCGATGGGCAAGGGCCCTGGCAAACCACCAAAAAAAATTGGGTGCCCAGCTCTTAAAAGCTTTCGTAATAGCAAAGTTATACAAGCTGTACGTGTATAAAGGCAACAGTTAGTCACCTGTGATATTCCGCCTTTGCTAGAGCACAACTCTGACTGCTATGTAACAAAATATTTTGCTTTTTTGCAGCCCACAGTCAGAGGCAAACCAGGTTGTTTTCACCAAAAGAAAGGAAATTTTGAAAAAAGAGCATGGTGGAGAAAACTGCAAATGGACAGACCTACAAATGGAAGGTACAGTTGTATGAATCAAGTTTTTATTCAGAATCAGTTAGTAGAACAATAACATTACAGTCAAAATACTCAGCGCGTGTGACCTAGAATACTGGAATGAACAGGTAGCATTATTCATTTCAAACAATCAAATTTAATTTGAGTGCTGTTGATTTGTTTGGTTAATTTTTGACAGGTTCATGTGTTCATGGTTGGATGATGTACAGTATTCAAATTAAATTTGAATGTTTGAAATGAATGTAATCCATTCACAGTTGAACAAAACTGTTCTGGAATTCTAGGTGGCATGCGCTGAGTAGTTTTACTGTAAAATAACATTACACGCAAGAAGGCCTCAGTGTAACTACAGAAGTAGCTTAAATTTTGGTCTCAAATTATTATTTATGTCTTTGTTTCCTTTTTTTGAGCTGTTGATAATTATTACATGTATGTGAAATTTTTTCAACCTTTGATTAATTCAGTATCCTTTCCATACAAATCATCGCCCACATGTACATGTATAAGGTAGTATTAAAAATGCTAGAACAAAACAAGTTATTGTTAAACTTATTGTTAAGGATACGTATTTCTGTCTGTCTATTTTTTAGGATATTTTATAATTTTTTTTCTAATTCAACAGCTCAGTTCTATCGCTACTTCAAAACAATCAAGGAGCGAGAGCAAAGAATAAGAAAAGGAAAGAATGAGGCGCACAAAGAGAAGTGCAAAAGGAGCAGACGTTTGCTTAATGTAAGGCCCAGTTAATGCTTTCTTCTCTTAGTGCTAATGTGCATAAACTTTACTCACTACACCCACTTTTAGTGTTACATGCATAGCGGTTATTCACATGTATCAACATCTGTCTTTCAACATGCTTAACAAACACCAAAGATATAAATTTGCCAATCGCCGCCCATTACCTTGTCAGCTCATTTGTATGGAACCAACATCAAAATGTATCGGGTAACTTTGATTGGCTTATTTCAAACAGCAAAGAAAGAATGAAACAAAAACAAGTATAGCTATGCATGTAGTAATAACACTGAAGGCTGGTGTAAAGTGATTTTGGTACTTGTAGAACATGATATTTGCAATGTTGTCATTAGCAACCCTCCAAGTTACATGTAAGACCATTTTTGTTGCCATGGCTACTAAAATTTTGGAGCTAGTGACTAAATTAAACCAAAGTTGCCAGCCTGGCAACCAAAATTGAGAAGCAGGATTTAAAGCATGAGCTTAATTTGGCGTTTTAAATTTTTCACTGGCAACCAAACTTGAGCAGTCGGTTGCCAGATGGCAACTAAGGAGAAAAAAACTTGGAGGGTTGATTAGTGTCTTTTCTCCTCTGTAATGGTTCAGCCGATAAGCACAACATCTGAATTCAAGTTGTGTCCCTCATTCATCAACATACTTACCACACATGCATGTTCCTGTACAACTTTGAGATTGTTGTTGAATTCTTATTTTTATTCTACATGTATTTTATAGAAATTGGAAAGACGTACATCTGCATACCAAATGGTAAAAGAATCTATGACGCCAAGGGAGCGACAATGCACGAGTGAAATTTTGTATGTGGACTACATGAGTAGCGAGGAATCAGAATATGAAGACCAGGAAGATTTTGTAACAGGCGAAAAGCAAAAGAAGCTGACTCAATACGTAACCAAGCGGCTGCCATGGCAGAGGACTGCTCTTACCAATATTAAAGCCAAGCTTGATCGGATTCATCGAAACAATCTGACACCACATGCAAGGGCCATGGCCAAACCAAGGAATGCTGGCCATGTTTCTGAGCGACCTGCCCCTGCTGGCCCACTGTGGGCTGTAAGAAAAGACACTGTTACCGATTAATTAGCCTCGTTGTGAACATTGTACCACTTTTATCCCTTGCTTTTTTAGTTTTCTATTTAATGTTGTTGTACAGGTGTTTGTATTTCAACTTTGTATTTGATGCACGAGTATTGTTTTCTTTTTATAAGTTTCGTCAATTAAATTATAAGGCATGCTCAATTTCAAAATACATGTAAATACAGATCAGCAACATTCATTTTTATTAAGGTTAGGGTAGGAAATTGGAATTAATTTATCCAGTTAATAAATGAAACTTGAGAAAAACATAACTCTGTAGTATCTTTGTGTGTGCGTCACATACTAACTGGTGGGATGGTGACTTTTCATTCTGTCTTTCACAAGTGGCAAGGTCAGCCAAAATATTGATGCAACTACCCTTGGAAAGCAAACTTAGAGGGCTGCTCTATCAGATGTTAGCCTGGAACTTGAAATGGAAGTGACATTTCAAAACAATTAAGCTCCTGAGGGACAGAACTTGATAATATACCAGAAGATCAAAAGCCACGAAAAGGCAAAAACTAGCAAATAGATTATACAGAAAGTTTAAAAAAGCAGCATTCTTATAAGCTTTTTCTTTTATTAAACAGCACTTAAATGTGGTTTTAAGACAGATTTACATAAGATTAAACGGGACGTAAACAAATGTTTGGGCTAGATTTAATGTGAACTTAAACTTACATTAAGTTTTAGCCTTAAGGTGGTATAAGCTAGGTTTAAGTCGAAATTAAATCTGGGTTTAAGTGACTTAAACGCCAACTTAAACCAAGTAAACATGAGTTTAAGTCATGATTTATTCAGGTTTAATGTCCCTTAAATTTTCTTTTTCGCCTTGTGTAGGTGCAGTAGGTTTTTTCAGCTTTTCAAATCAGAGTTTCAGTCAAGAAATTTATTAGATAAGACAACACTTTGAGGTCACAGTTTGTAATATCTTTGCAAAGGGATATACAGAAAATTCAAAATTCTTAGAGTAACATTCTATTGAATTACTGTATAGTTATTTGCTGTAGTACTTGTTTTCAAATAGTGTAGTTAACTCTTAGTTCTGTATTCTTACTTATCAAACCTTTTAATTAATTATTGTTAGTTATTTTATTTCCTTAAAAGTCACTTTTGATCACAGTAGTATCAAAGCTTTGATGAGTTATTTTTAACTCAAATACTCTTCGTTTCCATTATTCAGCTGCTATAAGATATCCCTGTTTGTAAATAAAGAAGAATATTTAAATTTAGCAAGAATAGTTCTGTTTTGATCTTGTATTTCTCCCACAAGACTGCTTTGAGCAGTTGTATGAACTATGGAAATCATCTGTGAAAATGCAGCTAGCCACTCACCGAATGAGAAACTGCACTTACAAATTAGGAGAATTTCTTAAGTAATGTTGCGGAAACTGAGCACAAGGCTCAATTTCCAGCCATTTTGACCACTTGCATTCTGAATGAAAACTGGGCTTCACTAAATAGCTATAATTAATGCCAGCCTTTGATGCAATTTCCTTATAAAGAGTTGTTGCATTAGCCCGACATTTTGGCCTGAATTTTAGCCATCTCTTCTGATGGTTTGCTCCTGACCAGCGGATACGACTGGTATCAGGTTAATTAGGCCCCAATTTCAATATGCATATTCTCCTTACCATTTTCTATATATCTCTTATGGCACTAGTTGGGAGAATTTGGATATGGGTATTAAATAACTGATTGGTTATGATCACCTCATATCTAACAAGTGCAAGTTGAATAATTGTTTTATCAAATTTTTCAGCTGAATTGCTTTGTCATGTTTTTGGACAAAATGTTTGCTTCATGGTGAAAATGGATGAGTGCTGTGATACATGACTTGGCATCATCTATACCTGCTTGTAACTTAAGCAGCTGTAAAATGAAAGACAGAAAAAAAATGAGGCTTGAACAGGATTCGTACCGATAACCCTGATATTTCTGGTGCAATGCTGTGCCAAGTGAGCTGACAAGCCATCTGGGAGCTGTCTCTTAGTTGGCTTGATAGTTCAGTTGGTAGAGCGCTGCACCAGTAATTGCAGGGTTCATTGGTACAAACCCATTCAGACTGATCTTTTTCAGGCTTTCTTTTTGCAACTGCTAACAGGTTGCACACACAACTGTGAGGATATTCCATGTGTTAAAGTTTTGTTCTGCAGTTCACATAAATTATGATATTTTTTAATATTTCACTCATTAAAGTTATGCGCGGGGTACTGATCCCTACAATGGACTAGCAGCCTATTCAGGAGTAGGAAGGGCAGTGGGGGGGGGGGGATGGTAATGTTCCTTGTCACTACATTTACTGCAGAGACTGGGTTTTAAGTGCCTAAGGGTTAGGATGGGGGTGCAGGTAGAAGTGATAAAAGTAAGTAGCTAGCATGCTGGGTGTTTTGAAAAGTAAATGGGCAGTTTTAAAATGTGCCATAAAAACATTTGATTTTTATTTTTCCTTCTTACAACTTATTAAGCATCTAAGTCACCTTTGTTTTAGTTGGCTTGATAGTTCAGTTGGTAGAGTGCTGCACCAGTAATTACAGGGTTCATGGGTTCAAACCCATTCAGACTGATCTTTTTCAGGCTTTCTTTTTGCAACTGCTAACAGGTTGCACACATAACTGTGAGGATATTCCATGTGTTAAAATTTTGATCTGTAGTTCACATAAATTATGATATTTGTTTATATTTCACTCATTAAATTTATGCATGGGGTACTGATCCCTGCAATGGACTAGCAGCCTATTCAGGAGTGGGAAGGGCGGTGGGGGGGGGGGGATGGTAATGTTCCTTGTCACTACATTACTGCAGAGACTGGGTTTTAAGTGCCTAAGGGTTAGGATGGGGGTGCAGGTAGAAGTGATAAAAGTAAGTAACTAGCATGCTGGGTGTTTTGAAAAGTAAATGGGCGGTTTTAAAATGTGCCATAAAAACATTTGATTTTTATTTTTCCTTCTTACAACTTATTAAGCATCTAAGTCACCTTCATTATTTTCTCTGGCCACTCTAGCAACTGATGTATGCACCTTTGGTGTTGGGAGGGGTACACCTTGGAATTAATTCTTTTAGGCGTACTTCTGCCCCCTAGAACTGGAAACCCTAATTTAACCTCAAAATCGCTATCCTTTTTCAGACAAAGGAGCAATAACCCTCATCTCATCCCAGACCAAAACATCAAAATATAACTGTATACTCTCTTTCAAAATGGTTCATCTAATATAACAATCCCTCCCCCCCCCCACCCCCCGCCCACTCTCCCTCACACTTCATGGCCTTGTTTCCCAGTCAGGAGGAGTATTGCCTGCCTGCTTTCCCTGGGTGTCATTTGTACCCGCTTTCATTGGTGAAAGGGTTGTACAGTACCAGGGTCAGCAGAGAACATGGCAGTTTGTTGTTAGCATGTAGCTGGTAGTTTTTAAGGTGTTCCAGGTTTTTTCATGTTCCTGGATTTAGTATGTGGTGAGAAAGGGTGAGCATACCACCCCTAAATTAAAGAAGGGTCCTATTTCTCACCTAAAATTATGGCTATATATGCCATATCTGATAGAACATGAACTGCAATGATAATTTAACTGAGAAATTGAGACTAGCTGACCCATAATGAAAGCTCTGAAAATTTTCTCACCTCAATTCTCATTTTGTGAGCTTTTTCAAGTGTGGTCGTTCAAACTATATAAATTATACTGATTTCTGGTAAAAGGAGTTGATTTTACTGGCCCCTAGAAAGACGTTGCAGATTAAGGTGTTAAAAAAAATTAATGTTCTTTTTCAGGAGAAGGGGAAGCAATCCGAGCCAGCTGACTCAGATGATGACAGTGATGAAGAGGTACTCAGGGAGGGGAGTGGAGGGGAGGGGAGAGTGTGTCCAACTTTATAACATACAGTTCAATCTCAGGACATGACATGCACACCCTAATGGTTTAAACCCCAATATCAACACTCAGCTTGTCCTCATAGTTCTCCATATATTTGGTTTGTTTCTCGTGGGGAGTATTTGCTTAAACATTAAACATTTCATCTTTGTTTCCTCTATTCTCATGACCTGTATGTTTGGTCAAGCCATGATATGATAAGGAAAAAAATTAGCTGCTTATTGATTGGGGCTAAAAAGGTTTACGGAGGGGGTGTTTGGGTGCTCCCTTCAATTTAGAAAGGTGTGTGTTGCAAAGGTTCTTAAAACCTTACCCTATTCAAGGATAGAAAATCGAAACTTGTTATCCTTTTTTAAGGCTCAAACCCCCAAAATCCATACTCAAGGGGAAAATGATAAGTAATAATTGTGGGAACAGTTCATTCTTATTTCTTTTCTGTAACATGGGAAGGTTAGTATCAAGCATAGAGTACTTGTTAGACTAAGCCTAACTGAAGAGGCGAAGGGCCGCTCCGATAAGTGTACCGCACGACTTTTCATAAGTACATAAACCCTTCCAGCAAATGAATTGACTTTTATTGAAGAAACAAAGTAAATTCCTAGGATAAAATAAAATGAATTACAATATAGCAATGAACCGAAAAGAACAGAAAGAAATGAACGAAATACAAGAGCAAACGACGAACAAAGACGGCTTACCAAATGCTGGAGATATGAAGGGGTTCAGGGAACCAAAAAATTACACACGTTACGAACGACCGTAGAAGCTACACTGAAGTAGAGCAGAATGTGGAAAACTTAATGTGAAATGAACAGAACGAAATTTACATAGCAAATTAAAATAAAAGCATGCAAAAGCGAGAAAAAACATTAACATATATAACAAAGAACAAAGGAAAAACGAATAGCCACAACATCCTGGGGGGCTAGGCTGAATGTAGATAAACGTTCAGCAAATATGCAACAATCGCATTAAATCGTTAAATAGTTCCTCAAGCTGCTTCTTCCAGCAAACATAGCTTGGAGATTGGTCTTGTCAAGGTAGAGGTGCTAGTCTTGATCTCGGCCACGCGTACTCGATCATCAGGGCCCGGAAAAGTCTTGATAACGCGACCAAGGAGCCATCGTCCCCGTGGGGAATTGTCGTCCACAACCAAGACAAGATCTCCGATAGCCAAATTGCCTTTCTCACGTACCCATTTCTGACGTTGTTGCAACGCCGGGACATACTCACGGATCCATCGCTTCCAAAAGCAGTCAGCTAGAAATTGAGCCTGTCTCCATTGCTTCCTTCGATAGAGGTCTTCACGTACAAATGATCCAGGAGGCAGTGCAAGGTTTCGTCGCTGAAGTAAGAGATGACTTGGAGTAAGAGGTTCGCAGTCGCTTGGATCGTCGCTGCTTGGGGTTAGAGGGCGACTGTTCAGGATGGTTACAACTTCAGCAAACACAGTACGTAGAGTTTCCAGACTGACTAGCGCGTTTTGGTTTCCAAGAATCGCTCTCATTGACTTACGAACACTTTCCCTTTCCCATGCCCCATTCATGTGACTAGCTGCGGGTGGTTGGAATTTCCACTCGGATCTTAGGCACAAGTGGTAGCTTATCTCGTCTTTAATCAGGCGTTTATTCAGCTCGTCTTGATCCCATTCTCGAATGGATTGCTGAATTTCTTTGTCTGCCCCCACAAAGTTGGTTCCGTTATCACTCCAGATTTCTTTAGGACAGCCACGGTTTGAAATAAACCTGCGGAGGGCTTGGATAAAGGCGTCAGTCTCCAGAGAACTCACGTCCTCGATATGAACGGCTGGTAAAGCAGGTGAAAATACATCCGTACACCTTGTCTGAACCCCGTCCGCGCTTCACATGGAATGGCCCAAAGAAATCCACCCCAGTATAGGTAAACGGTGGCTCGTAAGGGATAAGACGTTCTTTAGGCAGGTCTGCCATCAACTGCTGCATAGGAGCTTCGTTTCGCTTGCGGCAATTAATACACTTGCGCAGTATTTGACGGACGAGTGATCTTGCTTTTAATATCCAAAACCTCTGGCGTATGGCAGAGAGTACGTGCTCACGACCAGCATGGCCCAAGGACTCGTGATAGTGACGCACTATTATGGAGGAGATAGGATGATCTTTAGGAAGTAGCATTGGATGGATGGCATCCAATGGAATCGGGGCATGTCGAATTCTTCCTCCCACGCGAAGAATTCCTTCAACCAGCACAGGGGAGAGATTAACAAGTCTGCTGTGGCCTTTGACCTCACGTCCACTACTTAAGGATTCAATTTCTTCAGGGAAATACTGGCGTTGAACTAACTGGACAATCTTCTGCGTAGAATTTCGGGTCTCTTCAATGCTTATCCCCCTTAACTTGAAAGGAGCGTTCTTGTCCTTGATGTAGTCAATAAAGCGCAATAGCCATGCCATGAGTGTCTGCAAACGCGACCAAGAAGAACAACGTCTTAGAAACAGGTCCAGCGAAGATCCATCTGAAATGAGTGCAACGTGACTTTCAAGTCGAATTTCTTCGTCGTCATCAGGAATTTTACCGATTTTCCTAGCAGGCCAATGTTCCTCGGATTGTAACAGGAATTTTGGTCCGGACAACCAGCGACAATTCGGCTTAAACGAATGTATTTCCATCCCTCGAGAGCCCTCATCAGCAGGATTGAGAGACGTCGGCACATGTCGCCATTGCTCGGGGGCCGAAACATCATGAATCTCAGTAACTCTGTTAGCAATAAAGGGCTTGAATCGTCTCTTCTCGTTGGTGATGTATTGAAGGACTGTCAGGGAGTCTGACCAAAAGGTGACACTATGAACGGGCAGGTCCAACTCATTATGAATCAGTACGTGAAGACGCGTAGAGACCACAGCTGCCTGTAGTTCCAAACGCGGAACGGACCATTGCTTTAACGGTGTGTTGCGTGTTTTCCCCATGACGAAAGCGCAATGAACGTTTCCTTGATCATCAACGAGTCTCAGGTAGCTAACGGCAGCGTAACCATGGTTACATGCATCGGAGAAGTAGTGAAGCTGGATGTTGGTGATACTGGCATGAAAAGGGTTCCTAAAACATCTCGGAATCTTGATTTTTGCAACAAAGGGAAGGGACTCCACCCATCTGTGCCACTGCGTCAGCAGCGGTTCTGGTACACGTTCATCCCACTGGATTCCCATTCTCCATAGTTCTTGAAGTAGAACCTTTACTGGAAGAATGAAAGGACTCACAAACCCAAGCGGATCGAAGAGAGAGCTAACCGTCGACAGAATGCCACGTTTAGTCGGCGGCTTGTTAGTGGGTACAACTTTAAACAGGAGAGTATCCGAGTCTGCATCCCAGTGTAGCCCAAGTGCACGTCCGATTGGTAGCTGATCAAGATCTAGATTTAGGGCAGGATTTGCTCGCTCCTCCTCAGGAAGGATGGACAGAAGCTTACGGCTGTTACTCGCGAATTTAGTAAGGTGAAAACCTCCTTCTTTCATTAATTGGATCAACTGTTCAGCCAGCCGGATCGCACTCTCTTCGTTTGGAACAGACTTCAAAACGTCATCGACATAGAAGTTTCTACGCACTATGTTGATTACTTCCGGGCTGAACCGATCTTCATTATCATCTGCTGTTTGCCGTACTGACCTGTTAGCGCAACAAGGTGACGAGGTTGCTCCAAAAATATGAACAAGCATTTGATATTCACCAGGGGGGTTATTCAAGCTGCCACTCCACCAAAGGAATCTCAAGGCGTCGGCGTCCTTGGGGAGAACCTTGACCTGATGAAACATAGCTTCTAAGTCTGCTATAAATGCAACTTTATCCTGACGAAAGCGAATGAGCACACCAGTTAAACTATTCGCGAGGTCTGGACCTTGGTATAACTGATCATTAAGGGAGGTGCCGTTGAATTTGGCAGCTGCGTCAAAAACCACACGGCATTTTTGGGGCTTGTTGACGTTGAAGACAGGATGATGCGGTAAGTACCATGTGATATTGGATTTCCTGGCAGCCTCTTCAGGAGTCAACTTTCTTGCATAGCCCTTAATAACGTAATCATCAATGACAGCTCTATACTTGGCTTCCAAGCCAGGGTCTCGAGAGAAACGCCTTTTCAGATGTTGGGGTCTGGCCTCGGCGGCAGCCCGATTGAAGGGAAGGCTAGGGACTTCCTGCTTCCAAAGTAAGCCGATCTGATAATGACCGTCAACCTTTGAGATGGTATCGTCAATAATCTTCATGGCCTTGTGATCCTCCACTGACATTGATTTTAAAGACTGCTTCTCAGTTCCATAGGACTCAACTCGCCAGAAGTCTTCGAGTTGACGACTCAGTGAGATCTCCTCACAGGAAACGTGGTTAAGGTTGAACTGATGCTTATCGCTGCAGCTGACAGAACCGCCAAGGATACTCCAGCCAAGGCAAGATCTTATCGCAAATGGCTCGTTTGGTTCCCCTCTCTTGACTTCGAGTGGGATGAAGGCCTCTTGGACATTCGTGCCAATGAGGACAGACACTTTGTTTCTTAAGACTTCAGGAAAAGGTACCTGGTGTAGGTGTGGCCACTGTCCTATTCTCTTGCGAACCGAGGCGTGTTTGAGTGGAATAGTGAGATCTTTCACAGCCCAAGCGCCACAAACAGCAATCTCTCTGGGATCCTGGTCATTAATTGACGCGATTTTAAAGCTAACTTTCACACCTTGTTCCCTTTTCTCTCTCTGATTTACTGTGGAGATGAAAAGCTGACTGGCTTCACCTTTAATCTCGAGCTGTTCGATAAGGGATGGATCGATCATCGTCACATCGGAGCCTGAATCTACGAGGCCGTAAGTAGTGATACTCCTTCCGTTGTTACCAATAACCTTGAGAGGAATGATCTGCAATAGAATCTCAGAGGACTCCGCCGTAGTTGCTGTAGCACACGTACTCGATGTAGCGTTTTGACCATCTGGGGGAGCCATAGGAACAGTTGGAATAACCATGGTTTCAACATTATTGGCTTGATGAACAACGTTTCTTTCAGGACCGGGCCTCGGAAGATGTAACAGAGTATGATGAGGTTTCCCACATTCTGGTGCCCTGCAGCGTACTGACGACTTGCATGATCTTGAGGAATGTTCAACCGAATTGATACAGTTGAAGCAAATCCGCTTCTTCTTGACGAACTCGGCTCTTTCTTCAACAGGCTTCGACTTAAACATTTCACAGCGGTAAAGCGGATGAGAACGGCCACACATTGGACAGTTTCCGGTTTTGCGATCTTTACTGACTTCAGGATTGCTGTCCTCGCTGTCTTTCTTCGCACCTTCGGTAGTCAGCGTAGTAAACTTGAAAGGACTAGTTTGATCGTTTGTATTCGGCCATTTGGAATTTACGTTGAAGAGGCGAAGGGCCGCTCCGATAAGTGTACCGCACGACTTTTCATAAGTACATAAACCCTTCCAGCAAATGAATTGACTTTTATTGAAGAAACAACGTAAATTCCAAATGAGAGTTTTGTTTGTATGGTGGATGCTACGACGGTCTCAGGCACTCGCCCAAGTTTACGAAGGAAAATGCTGAGCTCTTTTCAAGAAGGAGCCATGCACGAAGCTTTACACACCCTACGAAAGTCGCGTGCAGGATATGTTTCGGCTATGACTAATGCCTGCTTACAAATTGACATTCTTCTCGTCGATTACGCGAATCTAGTCAAAGTTAAGTCTCTTCAGTCAACTCTGGATAAAGCGTGGCGTAACTTCCAAGAAAACGTTACACGATGTAAAAGTCTCCTGGATGAAAATAGCGACGAAATTTACGAAGTCGACACTCAGTACGCTACTCAAGAAACGAGAAAGTATCAGTATGATCAGAAGATTGAGCAATACGCAATTGCCGCCGCCACACATTTCAACGAACAAGTATCTCATGATCTTGCCAATTTTGGAATGACATCGCCAGCAAGATCTCTCCGATCCGCAAGCAGTCGTACTTCTTCAAAGCTTAGTGAGGCAAGCGCAAGACTTCACGACACGAAGACTGCGGCGGCCAAGGCTGCGTTAGCTGCGAAACAAACTGAACAGCAACGAAACAGATCCATTGAAATAGAAATGAAGCGTTTAGAAATGGAAATGAGTCAGAAACGTGTCGAACTAGAGCTGGCGAAGCTGGAGGCTGACAGGGACGTCGCTGAAGCAAGAGAAAGGACTGAAAAGGCCGAGTTAGAAGCCAAATTAGCCGAAGCCGAGTATTCGGAACTTCTGTTAAATGCAAAATCTTCATCGCATTCCGGTCATGTTGTGTCAGGGTTGGCACTTGGAATTACCTCCAACACCTCTTCGTTAACGACTGTTCCTGCATCCACACAAGTCAACACGTTTCCCGTCATGAGCACCCAAGCTCACACGCTTCCAGCCGTGTCAACGCAAGCTTACACGCGTCCAGCCGTGTCCACGCAAGCTTACACGCGTCCAGCCGTGTCCACACAAGCTCACACGCTTCCAGCCGTGTCAACGCAAGCTTACACGCGTCCAGCCGTGTCCACGCAAGCTTACACGCGTCCAGCCGCGTCCACACAAGCTCACACGCTTCCAGCCGTGCCCACGCAAGCTTACACGCTTCCATCCGTGTCCACGCAAGCTTACACGCTTCCATCCGTGTCAACGCAAGCTTACACGCCTCCAGCTGTTTCCACGCAAGCTCACACGCTTCCAGCCGTGTCCACGCAAGCTTACACGCTTCCAGTCGTGTCCACGCAAGCTTACACGCTTCCAGCCGTGTCCACGCAAGCTTACACGCTTCCAGCCGTGTCTACGCAGGCTTATATGCTTCCAGCCGTGTCCATGCAAGCTTACGCGCCTCCAGCCCTGTCTACGCAAGCTTACGCATCTCCAGCCGTGCCCACGCAAGCTTACATGCCTCCATCCGTGCCCGCGCAAGCTTACACGCTTCCAGACGTGTCCACCCAAGCTTACACGTTTCCAGCCGTGTTCACGAAAGCCTACCCGCCTTCAGCCGGGTCCTCGCAAGCTTACACGCTTCCAGCCGTGTCCTCACAAGCTTACACGCTTCCAGCAGTGTACACGCAAGCTTATACGCGCCCAGTCGTGTCAACGCAAGTTCCAGCTGTTCCTACGGCACTCTCCTCGCAAATTCCGAGGCCTTCAGAGGCAGCTTCATGCGTGTCTTCATTTCCAGTCGGGCCTGCCATGTTTTCGGTCCCGTCCTATTCCGCCGACTTTTCCGGTGCGCGTGTTGTACATCGTTATGATCCTGTGGTTCCGCTTCACCACTCAGCTCCCGGTTTAAGTGCCGCTGCCTCAAGTTACAACTATAGTTCAGTTTCAAGTGTTGCAGATGTTCCACAGTGCATTTTACCTACTCCACAGCCTGTTGGCGGAAATCTCCTCGCAATGATCGCCGCTACCATGGAGAAAATGAATGCTGATCATGGCTTGCCTGCATTACAAGTTGTCAAGTTCGATGGATCTCCTGAAAACTACCCGATGTTTCGCCAAAGGTTCCGTCAAATGGTGGAGTCAAGGGCTTTGGATGAACCGACAAAAATGGCCCGACTGTTGCAATTCCTCGATGGCCCCGCTCTATTAGCCGTGCAGAGGTACGAGTCTGTTCCGGGTGGCTTGGCAAAGGCACTCCAAGTCCTTCAAGATCGCTTTGGTCAACCGTTCAAGATAGTACGAGCATGTGTTGACACCTTGGTTAAAGGCCCCGTCATAGCGCCTCAAGATAAGAAAGGCTTACAGCGTTACGCAGATAAAGCACAAGTCATGTATGACACGTTGGAAGCTATGAACTGCCTAGGAGAAATGAACACGGGCAACCTTGAGAAAATGATTCTAAGATTACCTAAGTGGGCGCAAGCCAAATTTAGAGAACACTTGAAGAAGCTTGAACATCAAGGGCGCATCATGCCTACTTTCAAGGACGTCGTTAACTTCTTGAACGATCGCGCTGATGTGGCAAACCACCCGTTCTTCTCAAGTTCTTCAACCGAAACAAAGCCTACGAATTCCAAAAGGCCGAATACAAACGATCAAACTAGTCCTTTCAAGTTTACTACGCTGACTACCGAAGGTGCGAAGAAAGACAGCGAGGACAGCAATCCTGAAGTCAGTAAAGATCGCAAAATCGGAAACTGTCCAATGTGTGGCCGTTCTCATCCGCTTTACCGCTGTGAAATGTTTAAGTCGAAGCCTGTTGAAGAAAGAGCCGAGTTCGTCAAGAAGAAGCGGATTTGCTTCAACTGTATCAATTCGGTTGAACATTCCTCAAGATCATGCAAGTCGTCAGTACGCTGCAGGGCACCAGAATGTGGGAAACCTCATCATACTCTGTTACATCTTCCGAGGCCCAGTCCTGAAAGAAACGTTGTTCACCAAGCCAATAATGTTGAAACCATGGTTATTCCAACTGTTCCTATGGCTCCCCCAGATGGTCAAAACGCTACATCGAGTACGTGTGCTACAGCAACTACGGCGGAATCCTCTGAGATTCTATTGCAGATCATTCCTCTCAAGGTTATTGGTAACAACGGAAGGAGTATCACTACTTACGGCCTCGTAGATTCAGGCTCCGATGTGACGATGATCGATCCATCCCTTATCGAACAGCTCGAGATTAAAGGTGAAGCCAGTCAGCTTTTCATCTCCACAGTAAATCAGAGAGAGAAAAGGGAACAAGGTGTGAAAGTTAGTTTTAAAATCGCACGACTTTTCATAAGTACATAAACCCTTCCAGCAAATGAATTGACTTTTATTGAAGAAACAAAGTAAATTCCTAGGATAAAATAAAATGAATTACAATATAGCAATGAACCGAAAAGAACAGAAAGAAATGAACGAAATACAAGAGCAAACGACGAACAAAGACGGCTTACCAAATGCTGGAGATATGAAGGGGTTCAGGGAACCAAAAAATTACACACGTTACGAACGACCGTAGAAGCTACACTGAAGTAGAGCAGAATGTGGAAAACTTAATGTGAAATGAACAGAACGAAATTTACATAGCAAATTAAAATAAAAGCATGCAAAAGTGAGAAAAAACATTAACATATATAACAAAGAACAAAGGAAAAACGAATAGCCACAACATCCTGGGGGGCTAGGCTGAATGTAGATAAACGTTCAGCAAATATGCAACAATCGCATTAAATCGTTAAATAGTTCCTCAAGCTGCTTCTTCCAGCAAACATAGCTTGGAGATTGGTCTTGTCAAGGTAGAGGTGCTAGTCTTGATCTCGGCCACGCGTACTCGATCATCAGGGCCCGGAAAAGTCTTGATAACGCGACCAAGGAGCCATCGTCCCCGTGGGGAATTGTCGTCCACAACCAAGACAAGATCTCCGATAGCCAAATTGCCTTTCTCACGTACCCATTTCTGACGTTGTTGCAACGCCGGGACATACTCACGGATCCATCGCTTCCAAAAGCAGTCAGCTAGAAATTGAGCCTGTCTCCATTGCTTCCTTCGATAGAGGTCTTCACGTACAAATGATCCAGGAGGCAGTGCAAGGTTTCGTCGCTGAAGTAAGAGATGACTTGGAGTAAGAGGTTCGCAGTCGCTTGGATCGTCGCTGCTTGGGGTTAGAGGGCGACTGTTCAGGATGGTTACAACTTCAGCAAACACATTACGTAGAGTTTCCAGACTGACTAGCGCGTTTTGGTTTCCAAGAATCGCTCTCATTGACTTACGAACACTTCGAATAAGCCTTTCCCATGCCCCATTCATGTGACTAGCTGCGGGTGGTTGGAATTTCCACTCGGATCTTGGGCACAAGTGGTAGCTTATCTCGTCTTTAATCAGGCGTTTATTCAGCTCGTCTTGATCCCATTCTCGAATGGATTGCTGAATTTCTTTGTCTGCCCCCACAAAGTTGGTTCCGTTATCACTCCAGATTTCTTTAGGACAGCCACGGTTTGAAATAAACCTGCGGAGGGCTTGGATAAAGGCGTCAGTCTCCAGAGAACTCACGTCCTCGATATGAACGGCTGGTAAAGCAGGTGAAAATACATCCGTACACCTTGTCTGAACCCCGTCCGCGCTTCACATGGAATGGCCCAAAGAAATCCACCCCAGTATAGGTAAACGGTGGCTCGTAAGGGATAAGACGTTCTTTAGGCAGGTCTGCCATCAACTGCTGCATAGGAGCTTCGTTTCGCTTGCGGCAATTAATACACTTGCGCAGTATTTGACGGACGAGTGATCTTGCTTTTAATATCCAAAACCTCTGGCGTATGGCAGAGAGTACGTGCTCACGACCAGCATGGCCCAAGGACTCGTGATAGTGACGCACTATTATGGAGGAGATAGGATGATCTTTAGGAAGTAGCATTGGATGGATGGCATCCAATGGAATCGGGGCATGTCGAATTCTTCCTCCCACGCGAAGAATTCCTTCAACCAGCACAGGGGAGAGATTAACAAGTCTGCTGTGGCCTTTGACCTCACGTCCACTACTTAAGGATTCAATTTCTTCAGGGAAATACTGGCGTTGAACTAACTGGACAATCTTCTGCGTAGAATTTCGGGTCTCTTCAATGCTTATCCCCCTTAACTTGAAAGGAGCGTTCTTGTCCTTGATGTAGTCAATAAAGCGCAATAGCCATGCCATGAGTGTCTGCAAACGCGACCAAGAAGAACAACGTCTTAGAAACAGGTCCAGCGAAGATCCATCTGAAATGAGTGCAACGTGACTTTCAAGTCGAATTTCTTCGTCGTCATCAGGAATTTTACCGATTTTCCTAGCAGGCCAATGTTCCTCGGATTGTAACAGGAATTTTGGTCCGGACAACCAGCGACAATTCGGCTTAAACGAATGTATTTCCATCCCTCGAGAGCCCTCATCAGCAGGATTGAGAGACGTCGGCACATGTCGCCATTGCTCGGGGGCCGAAACATCATGAATCTCAGTAACTCTGTTAGCAATAAAGGGCTTGAATCGTCTCTTCTCGTTGGTGATGTATTGAAGGACTGTCAGGGAGTCTGACCAAAAGGTGACACTATGAACGGGCAGGTCCAACTCATTATGAATCAGTACGTGAAGACGCGTAGAGACCACAGCTGCCTGTAGTTCCAAACGCGGAACGGACCATTGCTTTAACGGTGTGTTGCGTGTTTTCCCCATGACGAAAGCGCAATGAACGTTTCCTTGATCATCAACGAGTCTCAGGTAGCTAACGGCAGCGTAACCATGGTTACATGCATCGGAGAAGTAGTGAAGCTGGATGTTGGTGATACTGGCATGAAAAGGGTTCCTAAAACATCTCGGAATCTTGATTTTTGCAACAAAGGGAAGGGACTCCACCCATCTGTGCCACTGCGTCAGCAGCGGTTCTGGTACACGTTCATCCCACTGGATTCCCATTCTCCATAGTTCTTGAAGTAGAACCTTTACTGGAAGAATGAAAGGACTCACAAACCCAAGCGGATCGAAGAGAGAGCTAACCGTCGACAGAATGCCACGTTTAGTCGGCGGCTTGTTAGTGGGTACAACTTTAAACAGGAGAGTATCCGAGTCTGCATCCCAGTGTAGCCCAAGTGCACGTCCGATTGGTAGCTGATCAAGATCTAGATTTAGGGCAGGATTTGCTCGCTCCTCCTCAGGAAGGATGGACAGAAGCTTACGGCTGTTACTCGCGAATTTAGTAAGGTGAAAACCTCCTTCTTTCATTAATTGGATCAACTGTTCAGCCAGCCGGATCGCACTCTCTTCGTTTGGAACAGACTTCAAAACGTCATCGACATAGAAGTTTCTACGCACTATGTTGATTACTTCCGGGCTGAACCGATCTTCATTATCATCTGCTGTTTGCCGTACTGACCTGTTAGCGCAACAAGGTGACGAGGTTGCTCCAAAAATATGAACAAGCATTTGATATTCACCAGGGGGGTTATTCAAGCTGCCACTCCACCAAAGGAATCTCAAGGCGTCGGCGTCCTTGGGGAGAACCTTGACCTGATGAAACATAGCTTCTAAGTCTGCTATAAATGCAACTTTATCCTGACGAAAGCGAATGAGCACACCAGTTAAACTATTCGCGAGGTCTGGACCTTGGTATAACTGATCATTAAGGGAGGTGCCGTTGAATTTGGCAGCTGCGTCAAAAACCACACGGCATTTTTGGGGCTTGTTGACGTTGAAGACAGGATGATGCGGTAAGTACCATGTGATATTGGATTTCCTGGCAGCCTCTTCAGGAGTCAACTTTCTTGCATAGCCCTTAATAACGTAATCATCAATGACAGCTCTATACTTGGCTTCCAAGCCAGGGTCTCGAGAGAAACGCCTTTTCAGATGTTGGGGTCTGGCCTCGGCGGCAGCCCGATTGAAGGGAAGGCTAGGGACTTCCTGCTTCCAAAGTAAGCCGATCTGATAATGACCGTCAACCTTTGAGATGGTATCGTCAATAATCTTCATGGCCTTGTGATCCTCCACTGACATTGATTTTAAAGACTGCTTCTCAGTTCCATAGGACTCAACTCGCCAGAAGTCTTCGAGTTGACGACTCAGTGAGATCTCCTCACAGGAAACGTGGTTAAGGTTGAACTGATGCTTATCGCTGCAGCTGACAGAACCGCCAAGGATACTCCAGCCAAGGCAAGATCTTATCGCAAATGGCTCGTTTGGTTCCCCTCTCTTGACTTCGAGTGGGATGAAGGCCTCTTGGACATTCGTGCCAATGAGGACAGACACTTTGTTTCTTAAGACTTCAGGAAAAGGTACCTGGTGTAGGTGTGGCCACTGTCCTATTCTCTTGCGAACCGAGGCGTGTTTGAGTGGAATAGTGAGATCTTTCACAGCCCAAGCGCCACAAACAGCAATCTCTCTGGGATCCTGGTCATTAATTGACGCGATTTTAAAGCTAACTTTCACACCTTGTTCCCTTTTCTCTCTCTGATTTACTGTGGAGATGAAAAGCTGACTGGCTTCACCTTTAATCTCGAGCTGTTCGATAAGGGATGGATCGATCATCGTCACATCGGAGCCTGAATCTACGAGGCCGTAAGTAGTGATACTCCTTCCGTTGTTACCAATAACCTTGAGAGGAATGATCTGCAATAGAATCTCAGAGGACTCCGCCGTAGTTGCTGTAGCACACGTACTCGATGTAGCGTTTTGACCATCTGGGGGAGCCATAGGAACAGTTGGAATAACCATGGTTTCAACATTATTGGCTTGATGAACAACGTTTCTTTCAGGACCGGGCCTCGGAAGATGTAACAGAGTATGATGAGGTTTCCCACATTCTGGTGCCCTGCAGCGTACTGACGACTTGCATGATCTTGAGGAATGTTCAACCGAATTGATACAGTTGAAGCAAATCCGCTTCTTCTTGACGAACTCGGCTCTTTCTTCAACAGGCTTCGACTTAAACATTTCACAGCGGTAACCCTGATATTTCTGGTGCAATGCTGTGCCAAGTGAGCTGACAAGCCATCTGGGAGCTGTCTCTTAGTTGGCTTGATAGTTCAGTTGGTAGAGCGCTGCACCAGTAATTGCAGGGTTCATTGGTACAAACCCATTCAGACTGATCTTTTTCAGGCTTTCTTTTTGCAACTGCTAACAGGTTGCACACACAACTGTGAGGATATTCCATGTGTTAAAGTTTTGTTCTGCAGTTCACATAAATTATGATATTTTTTAATATTTCACTCATTAAAGTTATGCGCGGGGTACTGATCCCTACAATGGACTAGCAGCCTATTCAGGAGTAGGAAGGGCAGTGGGGGGGGGGGGATGGTAATGTTCCTTGTCACTACATTTACTGCAGAGACTGGGTTTTAAGTGCCTAAGGGTTAGGATGGGGGTGCAGGTAGAAGTGATAAAAGTAAGTAGCTAGCATGCTGGGTGTTTTGAAAAGTAAATGGGCAGTTTTAAAATGTGCCATAAAAACATTTGATTTTTATTTTTCCTTCTTACAACTTATTAAGCATCTAAGTCACCTTTGTTTTAGTTGGCTTGATAGTTCAGTTGGTAGAGTGCTGCACCAGTAATTACAGGGTTCATGGGTTCAAACCCATTCAGACTGATCTTTTTCAGGCTTTCTTTTTGCAACTGCTAACAGGTTGCACACATAACTGTGAGGATATTCCATGTGTTAAAATTTTGATCTGTAGTTCACATAAATTATGATATTTGTTTATATTTCACTCATTAAATTTATGCATGGGGTACTGATCCCTGCAATGGACTAGCAGCCTATTCAGGAGTGGGAAGGGCGGTGGGGGGGGGGGGATGGTAATGTTCCTTGTCACTACATTACTGCAGAGACTGGGTTTTAAGTGCCTAAGGGTTAGGATGGGGGTGCAGGTAGAAGTGATAAAAGTAAGTAACTAGCATGCTGGGTGTTTTGAAAAGTAAATGGGCGGTTTTAAAATGTGCCATAAAAACATTTGATTTTTATTTTTCCTTCTTACAACTTATTAAGCATCTAAGTCACCTTCATTATTTTCTCTGGCCACTCTAGCAACTGATGTATGCACCTTTGGTGTTGGGAGGGGTACACCTTGGAATTAATTCTTTTAGGCGTACTTCTGCCCCCTAGAACTGGAAACCCTAATTTAACCTCAAAATCGCTATCCTTTTTCAGACAAAGGAGCAATAACCCTCATCTCATCCCAGACCAAAACATCAAAATATAACTGTATACTCTCTTTCAAAATGGTTCATCTAATATAACAATCCCTCCCCCCCCCACCCCCCGCCCACTCTCCCTCACACTTCATGGCCTTGTTTCCCAGTCAGGAGGAGTATTGCCTGCCTGCTTTCCCTGGGTGTCATTTGTACCCGCTTTCATTGGTGAAAGGGTTGTACAGTACCAGGGTCAGCAGAGAACATGGCAGTTTGTTGTTAGCATGTAGCTGGTAGTTTTTAAGGTGTTCCAGGTTTTTTCATGTTCCTGGATTTAGTATGTGGTGAGAAAGGGTGAGCATACCACCCCTAAATTAAAGAAGGGTCCTATTTCTCACCTAAAATTATGGCTATATATGCCATATCTGATAGAACATGAACTGCAATGATAATTTAACTGAGAAATTGAGACTAGCTGACCCATAATGAAAGCTCTGAAAATTTTCTCACCTCAATTCTCATTTTGTGAGCTTTTTCAAGTGTGGTCGTTCAAACTATATAAATTATACTGATTTCTGGTAAAAGGAGTTGATTTTACTGGCCCCTAGAAAGACGTTGCAGATTAAGGTGTTAAAAAAAATTAATGTTCTTTTTCAGGAGAAGGGGAAGCAATCCGAGCCAGCTGACTCAGATGATGACAGTGATGAAGAGGTACTCAGGGAGGGGAGTGGAGGGGAGGGGAGAGTGTGTCCAACTTTATAACATACAGTTCAATCTCAGGACATGACATGCACACCCTAATGGTTTAAACCCCAATATCAACACTCAGCTTGTCCTCATAGTTCTCCATATATTTGGTTTGTTTCTCGTGGGGAGTATTTGCTTAAACATTAAACATTTCATCTTTGTTTCCTCTATTCTCATGACCTGTATGTTTGGTCAAGCCATGATATGATAAGGAAAAAAATTAGCTGCTTATTGATTGGGGCTAAAAAGGTTTACGGAGGGGGTGTTTGGGTGCTCCCTTCAATTTAGAAAGGTGTGTGTTGCAAAGGTTCTTAAAACCTTACCCTATTCAAGGATAGAAAATCGAAACTTGTTATCCTTTTTTAAGGCTCAAACCCCCAAAATCCATACTCAAGGGGAAAATGATAAGTAATAATTGTGGGAACAGTTCATTCTTATTTCTTTTCTGTAACATGGGAAGGTTAGTATCAAGCATAGAGTACTTGTTAGACTAAGCCTAACTTTTATACGCCATAGTACACTCCCCCTGGAAAGGGTTAACCCTTTAAGCCCCAGTATCCAAAAAAAAAACACCCAAGTAAGTGTGTAGCTGCTTCCTTGGTCCTTTGCGAGGGGTTGGGGGGGGGGAGGGGTAAGCCACAATTATTGCTCATTCAGGCCTGGGGATTCGATATGCATCCAAAAGTGACAGTGAAATATTTAAAGAAGTCAGAAGTTTTTAGGGACGGACCATTAGAAAAGTGATGGGGGGGGGGGGTGGGGGATTTTTAGCCTGCCAGAATTTTTTTTTTGGCCCATTTCCTGTGCAAGAATTTTTTTTTTCGCTACAGCCCTATGCATGAATTTTTTTTTTTTTGCGAAAATATTTTCCTTATGCACAATTTGCTATTGAATTAATTAAAAATGATGCAACTTTGTTTTACTAAATACATAGCTTGTACTGTTCGGTTACTTCACATTTTTAAGTTTATTTCATTTCAACACTTTTTAATAATGTTCGCTTAAAAATTTAATTTACTGAAGGAGGTTTCAAAAGTAAATAGCGATTTACAGTGAAAAACTGTGAAATATTATTGATATACATGTCGTGACATGTATGGATTTTTTGTAAAAGACGTATTCATATGAAATGATTTGATACAAACAGTGGTGTCCAGAAAGCTTAATTTATAAAATATGCAGTACATACACTGTTATTTCCTTAATTTAAAAACAATTCTTTTCAAAAACATAGCTCATAAATTTGCCTTTAAAACTTTTGATATAAAATACATACAGGTACCTTCTAACCCTTTGTTGGGAAGTTAAGGGTTATAATTTAATGTAACAGCTTTTTGAGGATGTAGACACAGTGGGAGAGTAGGAAGCCACTAGAAGTGGAAGGCTTTTCCAGTGCACTTCCCTAGTCCTTGCCCTCTTCTGTTCCTCTCCCACAATCCATCGTAGTCATTGCAGCCCCCTACTTACTGATACAGCCTCCCCCCCCCCCCCGATAATGCCCTCCTATTAATAAACAACAGTGCAAGAGAACGACGGTGGGGGGTGTTTGGGGGGGTAGGGGGCTGCACTTCCCTGGGAATGAGGGCTCGGAGGGATCACGTCTATTGATGTGACTCCTTGCGATCAAGACCGCTGCGCCCTCAAACTGCGAAACAACCCTTAGGATTGTCAGTGTGCGGAGCACTTCTTGAAACTCTTACCCCATTTCAGAACAAATATGCGATTTTCCCTACCCTATCAGAATTCGATACTGTATTTCCGAACCGATATTAATCAAAACGCACTTCTCAAGGGATGACACTAATACTAAAAAAGTAGCTTCTTTTAAAATACCCTACCCAATTCCAGACAAGAACGCACAATCCGTTCCCTATTTCAGGGTAAAGTGGTGAAAATGTTAATTCCATTTCAGACCAAAAAGGAGCGAAAACCGTACCCTTTGGGGCCGCACATACCTATCTGTCTTTAATATGTCACATGGGTTCCTGCTTATGTAAGGGAGTTCGAGTAACCCCTCCTGGGGAAACAATGAGACATTGAGGATCGATTTTATCCCGCAACGATGAAGTGGTCACTGTTGTACAGATCAATGCTTACGCCATCTTTGCTTCAGAGCAGGTATAAACTTATCCATGTTTCATTTCTGTCGAAGGCGCTTTAGATTTTTGATGGGAAGTTCAAAATGTGCGGCTTATCCTATTAATTATGAAAACAATATTTTATCAGCATCCTGGCAGAGCCCCAGAAAATTTCCAATTTTTAAAACAATGGAGACACTACTTGAGCACTTTGACAGAACGAATTATGGTTTCATATCAAAATGAGGCCCATCTTGTGCATGAATTTTTTTTTCGGACATTTTCCCTTGCATGAATTTTTTTTTCGGACATTTTCCCTTGCATGAATTTTTTTTTGGTTTTTTCCCCACTCCCCCCATCACTTTTCTAATGGTCCGTCCCTTAAGGGGCGGTACGCAGGTCTTACAAGGTCTTCTCTGATTGGCTGGGAAAACAATAGAACAAAAAACAACAAAACAATGGATCCTAGCCCTGAAAATAATAGAGCTGCGTGATACCAAGGTCCAATGAAATTAGAGGTTGTTGAGAGCTGCGTGGTATCTGGTTTTTAAGACGCTGTATTTGTCTGGTTTTATAGAGTGTTGAAGATAAAGATTCAGACTCAAAAATACGAGATCAAGTGCGAAGTAAATTGGAGAAAAGAAAAACAGAAGACAATGAAAAAGGTGATGTTGAGGAAAAAACAGGAAAGGATATATCTGGAAAAAGGTTGGTACAACAACAAAGGCATAAAAAGTATTGCGAGACCCGATATTTTGTTGATCAGATTGGCGTTATATCACTCAGTGTGTAATTGTTTAATGAAACTTTCTCTCAGTTAGTCAGGGGTTAGTCAGTCTGTCGGTCATTCGTACCCTAATTAGTGTAACCCTTAACAGAACAGGTTTTTCATTCTCCGATCTTCATTTTCTCCAGTCATCACTCATTCAAAGGGAGAGACAGACAGACAGTTGGTCAGTCAATCAGCTTGTCATCTGATCAGTCCCTAGTCAGACTTACTCAGGCTGTTCTTTCTTCAGTCTTCACTTTTTTATTACCAGGAAAGAGAAGGGGAAAAGACTCTTTAGAAGTTAGTGATAGAATAAACTAGTACGCTCCTGCCAGAAAATTTCAAACCAACTACAGGGTAACTTTGATCCTTTCAGCAAACACGAAGCCGAATATAAACGTCTAAAGCGAGAGATGATTGAATCAAAAAGAAAGAAGAAGGACGAGGAAGAAAAAAAAGACTCAGGTAGGATTCAGTTCTCTAAACTTTCAAATCAGATTGAAGTCAGTTGGTGAGTGAGTTCATGTTTTCAGAGTTATTTTCCTTCAAATCCCAGCTAAAAGGGCCATTCCCAGGGAGTGGGAATTCCTCTTAAGGGAATATACTTATTTTTATTTATTTTGTTAGAGAAAAAAATAATAGATGGCATAATAATTGACGATAAGTATTTAAGTACAGCTAGGGACACCAAAACAATGGGCTCCCGCCAAAACAGAATACGCGAATAACTTAACCTAACTGTGTGCCCAAGTTATAGAAAGCACTAGAATTAAAATGCACAGATAAACTCAAAGCAGCTAGTAATGTTCCTCGCTTAGTCCCAGGCTAAGTTACAGTTGGTGCATATTAAGGATCTTCAGGATTACCGGAAGGTAGAAGGGCTTGTGTCTAATAACGGTAAAGGACGGCTGCGATCGAATTAACAGAAAGCCCAAAATCTCAGGCTAGACGGAATGTTCGATATTCCGGATGTTCTCTTAAAAAAGAAGGCGTTTTGCACTTTCTGATAAGAAATAGAGTTAGGAAGAGGGTTCGTCCGAAAGGCGTCGATGTTTATGTTCAGACTATGAGAAAGAGAAGGGAAAAGTTGCTATTTTAGCGCAGTTGAACCTATTTAGTCTGGCCACCAAGGACTCATAAAAATATGGGCACGTATTAAAGAGGTTGGTTCAGTCTACGCCGGTCCCGGCGTCATATGTGGGTTGAGTTTGTTGTTGGTTCTCATCTTTGCTCTGAGAGGTTTTTCTCCGTGTACTCCAATTTTCCCCTCTTTTAAAAAACCAACACATCCAAATTCCAATTCGATCTTGAGGTGTCCCCAATTAGCATTCTGAGCTGAATACCATTGACACCTAAGTAAAGTGATTCATTTATTTATTTATTTATCTTTGTCATCAGAACAGAGGAGAAAAGAGTAGTTTTCAATTTTGCCGAAAGTAATTCGCGTTCGCTTTGGTTCTGCTTTACTACGTGCTATGATTGGTTAAAATTACTCGCACTACTGATGTAAACCAAAATCAATCATAACTTTCTCGAACGCGTTTATCCGCGCTTGGCGGTAATAACTTGTAATTTCTAGTTCTAATTGGTTCAGTGTGTCATTTGTGATATTTAAACGCGTTAAGTAAATTGGACACTCCTCCTCCCCCCTCCCCCTTACGTTCACTCCTTTATCATGATTTTGTCTCAAGCAAAAGTGCATGCAGTCGGATTTTCTTACCAAAACAACCTCCGGCCAAATTTTGGTGACTCCTTGTCGTTCTAAGGCTTTACTCACGTGGCAGTTTTAAATACGGAGTATATTTGTGCGTTTAGTAAATTTTCACGGGATCTGTTTTGTGTTAATCGTGAAGAAATTCACCAAACTCACAACCAGAATAACCTTCAAAAAATTTCAAGCTGTACGATTGGGTGTGTCTCACTTTTGGTCTTAAAAAGGAATTTTCCAAACTAGTTTTCAGACACTAAACCTGAGATTACCTCGTTGTATTTTGCCGGCTTGCGAGCTTTCAAATTCCTTTCCTTTTTCAATTCAATCGTTTATTTGTTCAGGCTCTTTTTATTTACCCATCTGTTCTTCCTTTTTTTTTTGTTCTAATGTTGATACGATGACAATTCAGTTATTGTGTAAAATTGCATTGCCTTGCGCCTCCGTTATAGCCAGGGCTCCCTTTCATGAAAAGTTTTATTAGTTAGTAACCTGTGGTTATTCAACAAAGGATCCGCCTCCGCTTCGTTCTTTCTTTTCCTGCGCTAATAAAATCCCTTACACTTCTTGTCAATCAGTTCTTTGGCCCCCTCTGCTAGTATAACCCATCTGTAGCATTTTAAAATTTGAGAGTAGTAACTGCAAGTCTTATTTTAAGACAAAACCATTCAAAAGCAATGGCCACGTGTTTGTTAAAACGCTGTCGTTTGGCGATTGCTTTTCAGTGATTTATCTAAAGCCCTGTCAACTCGTATACATTTTTCGGTTCATCGGTTGAAGTAAAAAGAAATTCAAAACGTTCCGGTCCACAGGAATGTAATTTCATTCATTTTCTGTTTTCAACGTTGACGTGACCGATAACGCCCGAATCATCAGCTTTTTAACTTCTTCTTCTCTCTTAAGAATGCGAAAAATTGGAACCAGGAAAAAAGCGAAGGTCTTTGAAACTTTGAACTTTGAAACTTTGAACTTCAATTTTGAAATGTAGTGCGCGAGTCAGCTCTGGAA